>CAMXCT020001449.1:60354-112854 GCA_947184155.2 Cladocopium goreaui | reverse complement strand
CTGGGAAACTTCCAAATGAAAGAGATTGATGGCAGGTTCCAAAGCTGCACTCTCCTCTCATGCGCAGGTATCTCTTGGATGGTTTCCCACGTGCACGTATGATGCTGCTGTCTGCGTGGGGATGCCAAATGACATGACCCCATTTGTTCTCCCTCCAGAGTGATGCTTTTCTCGGCCCAATGATCAATGGCCAGGCATCAATATTACCTGGCTTGACATTACAATCTTGGTACAAAGAGGGTGGAAATCTCAACCAGGATGCTGTGCTTGCCCCTATTTCAATCCATGATCAAGAAATATTCTACCTTACGGTGACCTGTGTGATCCCCTGTCCCGGACATTTTGATGGTGTGAAGTGAAAACCACTTAAGAATTGTTGGGGATTGTGGAACCCTAAGCATTGTATGCAGATTCTATACAATCAGGTGGGTTTTAAGGCCATTCTTCTTCCTACAGCCCCATCATGCACTGGCCCATTTAATCAGCTCCATGATTAGCTGGAAACTCCCAAACTTAGTTAGGCGATTTTCCCATTGAACCATATTAAAACCTCCATTTAGTTTTTTTTAAGCTGGGTTTTCCCAGCTAGCCACGATTTATGACCTCGTAGGGTGCCCCATTTGCCCCCCAAAAAATCACCCTCGATGAATTTTAGGCTGGACGAAGCAGGCTTTTCGCCACGTTTCTCGCAGCTCTTCAGCGCATTTAGGCAATGCTGTGGGTGCTGTGGGATGGGGGAAAAAGGTTGGGTGAAGGTGCACCATTAGTGATGGTTCATCAGGGGAATCACCCCCAACCGCCCCCAACCGGCCCAACTTTTTGAGGTTCGTGGATTACCATTTTCCAGATTCATTCCAAAAATGGTTGCTGTGTGTTAAGAATATACATACAACAAAGTCTGGTAGGTGGTCTAGACATATATATATATATAAATATATTTACAAATATGTCGAAAAGTATCAACTATATATGGGAGGGTATTTGGGATGGTGGCTCCACCACCAACCATTAAAAAGTCATGGACACTGCCTTGCCTGTTGAGCATGACCGCCAGGCTCATTCAGCAGCCTGGGTGCCCAGAAGTGCCCAGAGACTGGAGTTATTCAACGGGCAGGGTCTAGATTACCATCATTTGGACCCTCCAAAAAAATAGGGAATCTCCAAATCTTAGTTCAAATCAATCTTGCCTGACTTCGCCAAAAAACATCAACTCAGGGCATCACAGGTTGCACCGACTGAGGACTGGACTCGACGTCGACTTCCGCGTTCCCAGTGCCGAACTGCTGCCGGCTGCCCCGGGGCAAGGGCAGTGTACCCGGGGTGCCGGATATACCAAGTAAAGACAAACATCCCGGAGGTTCTTTGGAGTTTTCTCAGCACACTAAGGGTTTCCATTAGGCCTAAAGGCCATGCAAACGTTGGCTTGTCCAATACCTAGCGGATGCTGAAAACTGAGGCAGCTCTTGATTTCCAAAAAAATGTTTGCCGAAGCACGGGCCTGGGCCAAGAATGGCCTGAATGGCATGGATGCCAAAAATTTGAGCGGACAGGACTTGGGGATGGGCTGATAAGGACTTCCCGCCAATTTGGCCGTGAATCTATGTTCGTAATTTTCCGAATAAAAAAATTGGCCAGATGGTTGTGGCCACAGGTCCCAATTGGACCACAAATTTAACAAAACAGGAGCTACACCACCACGTGATTCTTATGACCTTGAACCAAAGAAGAGCCCACCGTTGAAGTATACAGGTTTTCTGGGTTCCACGATATTGCAACAGAACCGTTACACAGTAGCATTAGTATGCATTCGTATTTATTTTTGCCCATATATTCTAACATTTTTTAAATATCATATATTTAAACATACATTATATTATAAATATATTCGATTATATATATATCACATATAAATATACTCTTATATATCAAATATATATATATGTAATATCAAACTTATATATATATATATATATCGTATTTATAGATATTTCATTTATATATATATATACATCATGTATATATATATATATCCCTATAATATCCTATAATTTAAAACTGCAATTGAATTTATATATCATATATATATATTCGATATTTTCAAAATCTGTATACATATATTAATAATATATATATATTATTATATTTTATTGTTTTATATGGTAAAATATTATATATTTCATTATAATTTTATTGAGACTTATAATTTTAATATGTATATATGTTATATATATATATATGTTATATATATATGTCATATATATTATTTTTCATTATATTATATTATAATATATTAAATCATATTATATTTTATTATAACATACTTTATTTACTATCGTTATAATGATAATTTTAATTTATATATATATATGTTTTCTTTTTAATATTTTTTACATCATATTATATTATATTATATCATATTTTTTTGTATAGTATAGATATTTATATTATATTGTATTTTATTGTATTTATTATATTATATTATATTTAACTTTTTATTATATATATTAAAATTACATTTAAATTTAATTAGATTATTTTTTCATATTACAGTTCATTATATTTAATTCTGGTATATGAGATTATGTTTTATTATATTACATTACATTTTAGTACATTATCTTATATGTTACTTTATTTTTATTAAATTATTGTATATTATATGTTATTACATATTTTTTACATTTATAATCAAGATTATAAGTATAAATATATAATTATAAAGCAGTATGTATGATTTTTTTTTTAAATATAGAGACGAGCCACGGGCCGAATCCCAGCGATCCCAGGTGTTGCGGGAGATACCGTGGTCTTCGAGGAAGTCACAGGCCTGGGCCATGGGGAGACAATGGTGATGGATTCATAGAAGTAGAAAGGGACCATTTTGATGGGTTTTACCATGAAAACCGGTGATTTAATGGTAATTCAGTGGGATTTGATGAACAAAAATGATGATTTCATGGGATTCATGGAAATAGTGTGGGAATATGATGGAAGAATATCACCAATAATATGTGATATGGTATTTCATAACCCTCTGGTTGATGATTTTTAGTAGTACAGTAATTGCATTGGTTTTTGAGCGTCATTTGATATGGGGATGTAAATGGATATGAACTGAGAAATGATGGTTGGTTGCTGGTTAGTTCGGGGATTAGTCACTAACCAGCAGAGATTTTTCGGGATTATCACAACATGGGGAATCCCGTTCTCAAAAAGGGCGAGTATCAAGATGAAGAACATTGCTCAAGTCATGGTCATTTGGTAGATGGGGTATGGTCAGATTGATGGTTTATATTATCATAATTTTTCCACTACATTTTCGTCATCTACATTTTTTGGAAGAACTGAATCGTTTTATAATTGGGTGAATTTTTTTCCCACCAACTGGTGCAAATACCTCACTTATACCACCGTGAAGACAGCTTGCGGTAACTGGTTGCAGGGTTCGTCACTGTAGAGGGAGAAACGCTGTTTAAGTCCTAAGATGGATTCCTCTTTCCTTCCTTGGTATTTTGACCCAGCAAAAAGAATCCTTCCCAAGTTGGCGCCTTGTAAGACACCAAGAATCATTTAGATGTGTGAACCAAGAAAGGTCACATCAGCAAGGACATCATATTTTCACACAATTTTGTTTTGGAGTTCTAGAAGTTGAATGTGAATGGGACCTATAAAAATAATGAATACCATAATTATACCATTAATACCAGTATTACTGCTAGTTGAATACCATTCATACCATTTTCCATCAATGTACCATGGTTCAGGCACTGCTTTGAGATGTCTAGAGAGACAGACGTTGGTTGACACAGCCGAGGAATGATTGTGGAATTCCGGCAGGCACGGGCAGCAAGGTCAATTTTTTCTTAAAAAACAACCCCAAAAAGGTAAAAAGTGTTTCCAGCAATACTTATATATATATATACTTATATATATATAAATATGTATATATTTATAGATGATATTTACTTGATATTTCCTTTCCGGGTTTCCAACTTTTTCGATCCTTTTTTGGGATATTATATCTACCTGCAAATCAGTGTAACTTGGGAACGAAGTTCCCGATTGTCAGGGAGCCTGGTGGAACGTACTCTCAGAGAGGGTGCAGCTTTGGCACAAGTGCTGGAAGCTGAGAGGATTCCAGTGATTCCAGTTGCCACAAGAGCGAAAAAATCTCTGGAACTCCATCCATTCTTCTTAGCAGCAATTGCTAGGCACCGAAGGTACTATCTGGTACTGTGTTTTTTTCGCTCATCTTTGTGATAACCCCAAAGCCAACATGCTATAGAGCTAGCCGATTGCCCTCTACGGCCCGACATTGGCCGATGTCACAGATGATGCAAACTTCTTGAGGGAAAGACCTATGATTCAACATTGATGGATATTGATGGTCAAGAAAACTTATATAATACCCGTTTGTGTTGCTCAAGGGGTATGATGATATATTGTTTAAATATAGTATTCCTGCAATATTCTTTTGGTTATTCATAGAAGAATAATTCATCAATGAGTGATTGGACTGGATATCATCCAGCTTATCTGCGATTCTTGTTTTATTGGGATCATACAATTCAGGATAATGCACATTACAGAGATACGTATCCATTAAAAAGACATTGATATATTATTGTCAACTTTATCAAGGATGAGGTATACCCATTATTTATAATCACAAAATATTATTTTTAACATATTATTTCAACATCTTATTCTCATATATTCTCATAAACCTGGTATGATCTCTGTAATTTCTCCATTCTTCCTGGAAAATTCGACTTGGCTCAGGTTTCGACGCTTTCATGAGCCAGTGCAGTCCACCCAGCGGTCGGTGCCCCTGGATGTCTAAAAATGGTGGGTTTTCATGGGTTTTCCACACCGATGTTGGGCAAAACAGGATGGTAATTTCTTGAGCATCACACTCCCATGGGAAAACATCAATTTTGCCCCCTCCATGTAATTTCCAAATGACATTTGTCATATTTGTCAATCCTTTGGTGGTGAAATTTGCAAACAGGGACCAAACATCAGCAAGAAATGTCAACAACTAGATGTTTGTTCGCTTTCCAGTCTTTTTTTGAGGGATTACAATATATTCATGGAATTACTTTATACCTTTTGCTGAAAACTCCCAGATGTCACGTACTGAGGCTCAGCCAACTTCTTCCTGGACATTGCGGCCAAACTCGAGCATTTCCCCTCAGTGTAAATGGTGACCCACTGGAACGGTGATCCGGTGATGGAGGTGGTAAAACCCATAGTAAAACCCGTAGTAAATATTAGCAAACCCAAATTGAGGACGATGTATTGTTGCGTTTTCAAGAGATGAAGAACTTGAGAAGTTCGTTGTTTGCCAATGTCGAAGAGATTCTTCAGAGAACCAAATCAGCAGGGCTTCCAGCGTAGCAGGGCTATGGGTGGTGAAACACACTTTTTCCACCCGAGCACTGATACAAAACAAGAAATAGCCGTTATGTGCGAAAGTACTTGTCCCGTGGTCATGGCAGATGCCCATTTATAATTAGGGCGGGAAAAACAAATCTTGCTTCCCTTAGGCTCACTTTTTTGCTTAGTTTCAACTCTTTTGGAATGTGTAGAATGAGAAGAGGCCTCGGACGGTGCAAGGTAAATGCTGGTGGACACAATGTTTGGGGGTCATTAGGCCATCGTCGTCCGCGGGTGTCTTCGAGTCGGCTATGAACCAGCTAGTTTTAGGCATTGTTCCCGACAGAAGTGGACACAGAAGACAGCGCGGCAAGCTCAGCAGTATATAAATGTATACAACGTTCATTGATCATGTGGTTGTCCATGTGTGAGGCCCTGAAAAGGTTTTTAAGTTTGATCTTTCTAGGTGCTGGGAGAAAGGCTTTATTTCTTGCCATCAGCATGTGACGATTTCTTCTTTTGAAAGATTCTTCTTCTCCCGGTGAAAGGATTCCTCCTTCCCGGCGCCGGGTTGTGAGGATTCTCTTTTTCCCGGCGCCGGGTCTCGCTCCCGGCGCCGGGTCTCCCCTCCCGGCGCCGGCTCTCCTCCCGGCGCCGGCTGAAGCCTTCCTCCTTTCGCAGTGTGGGGTGGAAGCTTTCTTCTCTTGCTGGCAGAAAGACCAGCAACCGCGGCGACATACAGTATGTTTGCTGCTGAGCTCAGGGCGTCAAAGTCTTCATTCCCTTCTAACGGCGCCAGGGTGACGAGGAGCGCGTTTCGATTCAACAATGACACCCGGATACTCGAAATTCAAGGCGCAGATCAGCTTTAGCGTGGAGAGATGTATTTCGGCCATGAGACGGAGGATAATTAAGGAACAGCAACGCTGCTGACTGTTGCTAGCTTTCCGCTTCCGCGCCTACACATCGCCCTATAGGTTTCTACGGGGCCTCCTGCTATGTCGGCAGTAGACGGACGCCTACCCTGCCATTTTGAAAATGTATGTATGTATATCTGGTAAGAGGCATGTACGCTTTTCAATATTCCTTCACAGTCGCACCTGCACCAAGACGGGGATGAAATGAATTCCGGCCACTGCGCGCCAATTTTCAGTGCAAATTTTCATTTTTGAAAACGTACGAAATCACCTCGCACAGCCCCGATGGCTTGGCTCCACCCACTGCCCCGCTCAAAGGGCTAGCGGCGGCCTTCCTCCGAATGCCCCGTTCAAGCTCCTTACTCGTACAAGATTCAAATCTTCCTCCCAAAGCCCCGAACGAACCATTTCCACCCAAAGCCCCGATGAAACCATTCCACCCAAAGCCCCGATGAAAAATTACGCGCAAAAACGGTTAAAAAAACAGCAAAAAAAAGCGTTTTTCTCGTTTCTGGAAAGGGCCTAGATGCTTCCCAAGTCTCGGCTGAAGGGCCCGCGGCAAGGACTTGCTTGAAAACCCCTTAGGACTGGATGGCGGCATGAAGCAATCTTGAATACTACTTCTACTACATCGGCACTAATGCAAGCCTAAAAGGCTTGAGGTCACGGGTTTTTCTTTCATTCCATCTGGTTCTGCTTCTTGCATCTACGCGTCTGCCAGGCATATATGGAAGCAATGCAGAAACAGACTCTGGTCCCTGTTCTGTTCCCGTTTGAGACATGCAAAGTTCAAGGTCCATCGTAGCAATGTTCTTTTTCAACCAGCGTTGTGCAAAGCTTTGGCACCCAAGCCGCTGCTCCTGTTTGCTCTTTGCTGTGGCCTCTGCCTTTCTAGGGCTGGCCTGTTTTAATTTCCCGCTTAGCAGGCTTAGCAAATGAAAATGGAATTGGTAGTGTTCTGCAAGCCGTGCTTGAAACAGCTACAGGACTGAGCATGAGGGTTGAATGAGAGGGCATTGCTGCAGCTTGCTGCTCCCAGTGGCTCGGGCGTGCCTTGACGGCAAGCTTCCCCAAGTTGAGAGCTTTCCCCATGAAGGCAAGGATTCGAACGCCCGTGGTGAGTTGCCATCTTGACGAAGGCAACTGCCGCTAATGCTCTAGGTGTTGCCTGTGTTAGCCTTCTCCGCGGCGTGCCCAGCGCGGGGTCGACTGTGAAATATGGCAAAGGGCGTTTCGCATGCTACTGGCATGGTTGTCGTCGCAGGAACTGAAGGCAACATTGCGAAAGAAACAGGTGGCCACTGAGATCAGGTTGTACATACGGTTTCATACATGTTGATTTCCACAGGTACATGCTGTTGAAGTAGCCCCCCCAGGACAAGAAATGCCCAAGCGAAGGCTAAGGATTTGCTAGTGCTCACTTGCATGGGTCTGTCCTGTATTGGCCATTGCTTGTCATAAAACAAACTTACATTGCAATAGCAGAGGTTGTGGTTGAACCACCTACATGGGGTCTTGACATGTGTTCCGGTAGAAGATTCAGTGAACGTTTGCAAGGCTATTTAATCAGAAATATCTGTTCAATGTAGCTAGGTTGGAAACCCCCCCCAAGCCCCGCTCCACCCAGTGCCCTGCAAATTCTTTCCTTGGTTGAAGCGTTTCAGAGTTTCTTTCGTCCAGGCTATCGTGATTTATGGGGGTTTCCAGAAATGGGGATACCCCAAAATGGATGGTTGATAATAGAAAATCCCATTAAAATGAATGATCTAGGGTACCCCCATTTCAGGCCATTTCTTGATCCTTGAAAGCGGCCTTTACTTCCAGGCCTGACCTTTATGCACGAGAACAGTCGCTTGGCAAGTTGGAAGTTCTGGACCCTCAGCTGTCTAAGCAGACATAAGACAGACATAGCATTTTTGATTAAGACTGAAGGAGTAGCATGTATAGTCAATTTTATTCAATAGAAACTGTGACTTTTCAGAGTCATTCTTAGGATCATCGGATGAGATTCAAAAACCGGTGGCTTCCTGTCGATCGCAGGTTGGTCTTGTTGGCCATTGCACGGGAGCTGCTCTTGACATCGCAGGAGATGGATCCCATGTAGGCGATGCTTGTTTTGCATCCTCCTTACTAGGGGTATACCCTCTGGTAAACTAACATAACTATGGAAAACCACCATTTTTAATGGGAAAATCAACTATAAATGGCCATTTTCAATAGCTATGTTAAATTACCAGAGGGTACCCAATTTCAATCAATTTCATAAACCTCAAACTTGGCAACGATGGCATTGGGTGGCACCGCTATGCCGCTATTGAGGCTATTGAGGCTATTGTGGCCCCTATCCATTTTACTCATGTTTTCCCCAGATCAAACAAGTTTGGGAAGGACAAAGGATCACATGAAGAACAGCTGGGCCAGTTGCAACCCGACCGCAGGGGGACTGGGATGGGATGGGATCGGCATGGTAGTGCTACGTCCAGGGCCCCAAGATGGGCTAGGTTCATCACACGTGGCCAAGGATTGGGACCCAAAAAACCACTGGTTTCGACATGAAAAAAAACCCAATGAGCCCACCCCTCCATTTCGGTGCTGACGCTCCAAGGAAGGTGGGTCTGTTGTTGATCCTCACCGGCACCACTCCTGACTTGACGGCTGACCTGGAATTATCACCGCTGGAGCCGCTGGGGACCATGGTGGATGACTTAACTCTCGGGGCAAGCCAGCTAGCTGCTACTAGCTTTGGCATTGTTTGGCTCTTATCGGCTTTACGCGAAACCATCCGGGCAGTCTTTGTTCGACTTGGGATGCCAATGACCCATTGTACTTCAGAAAACTCTGCTTTTCGGGTTGCCAAACTCGCAGAAAACATCAATTTGGTCCATATGATCACATCAAAAAGTGGATTCATAATGATATGGTCTCATTATTCAATAAATGATCTTCATCAATCTTCATCAATCTTCATCAATCTTCATCATTCAGATTTGTGGATTCCTTCGCCATGGGCCGTTCACTGCGGATAGCTTTCTGGCTGCCTTGTGCTGCGCTGCTCCTTCCATCAGATCTGTCCTGGGCCTGGGCTGATGCTGGGCCGCGGCGTCGGATGCTTGCGGCGACGAGTGCCGGCAACTTGGATAGCAATGGATTGAAGGAAAAACTTCTATACCATTTTCAAAACAAAATGATGTGAAGATCCCAAGCGTATTCCGGAAAAATCTTGGTGGATCTACATTTGGCCTTCCGACCTTTCAGTTTCTTTTTGGATAATTTGGATACGAAGCATTCAGAACATTTCACAACCAGAATCATTTTTTATCTCATACGTCATACTTGGAGTGCTCCATTTCGATACTTTCAACATCTTTCAACATCTTTCAACGTATGTTTCCTCAAGATTCTTCAAGCCACCCGTTTCATCCACCGTCCACCAAGGCCTCCTTCCCTGGTTGAGCTCCTGTGCCCGGGCCACGGACTCGCCCAAGCGCGCACTGATCACCGGAGCCAACTCGGGCATCGGCTTGGCCACGGCCATGGCACTGGCCGAGAAGGGCTGGGAGGTGCTGCCCCTGTGCCGATCGCCACAGAAGCTGCGCGAAACCCTGGAGGCCACGAGATTGGAGATTGGAGATGAGTGGGCATGATTACTCTGTATATATATATTATATATATATATCCTATAATTTCCTATAATTTCCTATATATAGATTCTTATATATATATAATTATCATATTGCTAATATTAAGAATGAATTGAATGAATTGTTAATTATGAAGGGGCTGCTGCTGCTGCTGCTGTTGCTGCTGCTTCTGCTGATGATGATGATGATGATGATGTAGAGTAACTCTATAGTCTATAGTTGATGGATTCATTTCCTTAAATGTTCGGCCATATTTAGGGATGATACAAAATGACGAGCATTTGGGGGATAACCACGGAGCGCATATGATATGGGAATATGGGAATCTTTCCAGACTTGAGGATACAGTACTTTTTCTAAAATGTGAAATGCTATGTGAGTCTCATCACAGAAAATTGACGATATTGTGATGAGGGAACGAATCATTTGTATATATCAAATACGATACGACGTTAACAAAAACATCCCGCCGGACCGGAAACTGTGCCCATAAAACGCACGCTTTTTAAAAAACATGTGATTTTACCACAGTGCCGTGCTGATTTGATGATTGGAAATCCTGGAAAAACTTGGGGCGCGTTTTTTGGCTTTTCAGCGTCATCGCTGCCACGCATGCACCGTTATCAGCTGGCAGTCAGCATTCTTGTGAATGCATCTCCATTGCCAAGCTCTAGCATACACCATCAAGAGGTCACTTTTGGCACTCAAGTTGCTGGGAATTGACTTTTTCATCAGATTCCACATAGAACATGTAACGTAGTAAACGATCCCAGAGATCTCAGCAGCATGGCAATATATCATGTACGAAGTACAAGGAACGTTAACATGACCCCCAACCCCACCCCACCCCACCCCACCCCACCCACCCACCCCACCCCATCAGCACATGTAACGTAGTAAACGATCCCAGAGATCTCAGCAGCATGGCAATATATCATGTACGAAGTACAAGGAACGTTAACATGACCCCCACCCACCCCACCCCACCCCACCCCATCAGCACATGTAACGTAGTAAACGATCCCAAAGATCTCAGCAGCATGGCAATATATCATGCACGAAGTACAAGGAACGTTAACATGCCCCCCCACCCCACCCCCCCACCCCGCCCCACCCCACCCCACCCCATCACGTAGTAAACGATCCCAAAGATCTCAGCAGCATGGCAATATATCATGTACGAAGTACAAGGAACGTTAACATGCCCCCCCACCCCACCCCACAATCGCGATATTCAAAAACGTGCGTTTTGCGGGAACGGTTTTCGGTCCGCAGGCAAAAACATGTGAATTTCATTTGCCCAGAATCATTCTTGGAAAAACCCTGGATCAATATTGATTGGGTTGTTTCGTTGGGAGGACGCCATTTTAGTGGCAGATGAAATCACACTTTTTCTGGGGGCACCCCACTTGTTATTGGTCGTTTCGTGCATCCCAACCATCATCCAGACCTCCAAACGTCACATGCTAAAAATCATCCTTCAAAAAAAAAAAGGTTCATAATTCATGATTTTGTCTCATGAAATTGCAGTTTCGGCGTAGACCGTATATTTGTTTGAAAAACCCATTTCCATGATTCATTTACTGAGATCCATGATTTTGAATAGTTAAATCCCTGTGTTGGCTAATTCAAGTCCCTCAAACTTGGCAACAAAATCCCTGAAACAAAACCGGAACAAAACCAGGACATTACGGACCTTTTCCCAGATGCCAAGTTGGACACTTCCGCGGCCCCCTGCGAACTCTCGGACCTGCGTTCGGTGGCCACTTGCGTGCGAAGTCTGACCACCTCGAACTTGGATGCCTTGATCTTCAACGCGGGGATCGATGGGGCACCGTTCCAAAAGACGCCACAGGGACATGAACTGCACTTTGCGGTGAATCACCTGGGGCATTTCGCATTGTACCAAGGATTGAGACTTGGAATGTTCAAAGTCTGGCCGGGCTTTTTGGATGTTTTTTTTTGGGCATCTGAATAGCATCTAATAGCAGAGAGATCATAAAGACGAGTGGGGAGATTTGTTTGATAGTCAACATGCTGGCAATGTTGCCGAAGGCTTCGCAAAGTTGCGAACACCACAGCAAAACATGTTTTACACTCCCACAATTAACCCACAAATCCTGCAGCACTGATAGTAGGAAATAATAAGAAATAGCTCAAAACCTCACATTGTAGGTATTTATTGACATCCCAACCAGAGGTTTTGGTTCTCGAAGGATGATCACAAGGGTACCAGGTGCTGAAAGAGCGACCTTGCGAGGCCTCCTCACACATTTTCTGGGGTCAAGGCCCAGTATGTCCTATTTTTGTTTGTGATTGTCTAACATTGTTTATTTGTGATATGTGTGCATATTATGCTGCTTTATTGTTTAGTATACATTATTTTCACTTATATATAGCTATTTTATAATACAATATGTATATATAAAAGTAATAACAATTAATAATAACAATAATAATAGTAATAATAATGACAATTATAGCAACAATATATATATATATGTATGCATCGTGTTTGGCAGGCACTGGGTGTGCATTATCATTAGGGTGAGTGTGTAAGTTGATGAATCCATTTTGGCTCAAGTCTGAGCCAAACTGGCTTCATCATTCTTCTTTTGTTGGGGTCCCCACACCACTACTAGGGAGTCACCCTAGAGTAAGTGGTTATTCGTTCCTCTACTAGGGAGTTACCCTAGGGTATAGAGGTTACGGAGGTGGGAGATACCCCCCTGATGCCCAGGGCCGCAGTTGTCGTTCGGCCGGGTTGGAATGAGGCTGCCCACACCGACGCTGAGATCCTTCACGCGGCGGCCTACTACGAGTTCAAGACCCACGTGGAAGGCCTGCTTCAGCGGGGCCTGGTGTCTCAAGCCACCAGGTTATGGTCCTCAGTTTGTCAGATCGACCATTTCCCCCCTCATCCCATTGGTTTGGGGGTGGAGGGACTTCCCCCTTTCAGACGGTCACCCTGCATGGAGGAGAACTGTAGGAGGTGTACCGAATTTTTGGGAGGATTCAAGTTCCCATGGATTGGTACTTGGAACAGCTCAGCTGTCTTGGCTCTGCCCGGGAGTGACCCGCGGCTGGCGTGGCAGTCCTACTATGATCGCCTGGGCGAGGCGAAGCTGGACTAGCTGCTCATTGAGCCGCTGCGGACCCATTGGACAGCTAGGGACTTTGCGCCGGACAACATCTTCGGTTTGGTGGCCTTCATCGAGCACAATGCCGAGAGTATGGTCGACCTTGCCGAGCTGTGGGATGTCTGGAGGAAGTGGCAGTCCCCGCGCCGAGGATGGAGGGACCCATCAATGGTGCCTATCCCAGCTGACCTGGTTGCGTGGAGGGCACCACGGGCCAGAGCAGTGCGGTCGCTCTGGGGATGGCTCGGTGCCATGGAGGCTGGGGAGGAACCCTTGCCGCCATGTCGGGCCTGTGGCATTCCGACCCCAGAACTTTGTGAGCACTGTTTCTCTTCAGTGTGCAGTACCTGTCCACCCTCCCAGTGTCCAGGCTGTCACCCCAACTTGCATAGAGACCCATCTGCAGCAGCTGCGGCCTAGTGATGCATGTTTCGTACCTGGTGATACTGAGGTGAATTCTGCAGTTTCAGGCCCAGCACGAACGCTCCAAACGTTGGCAGCGGTGGTGTCGGGGGTTGCCATGGCATATCACCCAGGTGCCTACGCAGTTCAAGCCGCAGGTGATGCTCCGCTTGGTGCCGAGACTGCGATGGAACGGGTGGCCTCGACGAGGGTGGAGCAGTGGCGATCTCAATGGGGATTGCACGACAACACAGACTTCGCCTATGCCTTCGCGTCATACGACAGCGCAGTGGCACATGGAGGACACCATGTTGCCGATGCGTGGCTGCAGGCGCGTTCCAATATCATTGAAGATGACCTCATTCCGCAGGCGGCAGCAGTGGCAGAGAGTTCTGGATCGCGGGATAGGCCAGCAAGTTGGCCGGCTCCCAAGGCTTCGATGTTGAAGAAGAGCAGGATGATCCAGGCACTTCGCATCCGTCCAGGCCCCGATCAACCAGAACAAGTGCTGCTGAGAGCCGAGGCTTTGCGGAAGGCATTCTCCCAGGCCAAGGTGATGCGCCCTCAAGGGGAGCTGACCCCTGAGCGGTATTCACAATGGCAGGATGCCTTGGATACCCTGGCCAAGAAGAAGGTCACGGAGGCCGAGGGCGCCACAATTGTGAATGCCCTCAAGTCCTGGGCAGAATTGAGGGCATACATGGAACAGAAGGATCGTTTGTTTCCGCCTGACACTTTGGATCTTTATGGCTTTCTGCAAAGCGGCACAAATGGACCCTACAGGGCTTTTCATTCTTTGAAATGGTTTTCGAAACATGGTCGCTTGCAGTGGGACTTCAGTGATGTGCCAGTGCCCTCAAGGAAGAATCCACCCAAGAAGGCAAATCCTGAGCAGGCAGTCGCAGTTGAACCGCTGATGATTGCTGCCCTGGAAGAGCGCATACAGGCTATGTATGAGGCAGAGGACCCACGGTGGCGAGGGTTACTTTCATCATGGCTGGTCACCTTTGGTGTCTTGCGTTACAAGCACATCATGAGGGCCAGGCCGGTGAAGGTGACACCATCTTCGTTCCATGGGTTTTGCCCGAAGGGCAAGCAGCGGGCCAATCGGGGTGGATTCTCCTTCTGCATCCCCGCAACATTCGTGAATGGATGGGCTTGGGGAGCCGCCCTATTTCGGGACTATAGCAAGCTGGACAAGACCAAGCAGGCTACCTCAGGACTCTGTTTCGATGCGGAGGGTACCGCATTTACCTTGAAGTATGTCAATGACTTGAACCGTGAGGTCTTCGAGCACTTGGTCCAGAACACAGACGACTTGTCGTCTTACTCTTGGAGGCGAGCTGGCCCCACAGTGGGATCACTGATGAAGCTGACGCCCCTGGAGTTATGTTCGCTTGGCGACTGGGCAGATCGGAGCCAGATCCCCAAAGAAGCGACGATGCCTATGCACTACAGTGCAGCCAGGTACGAACATTCGCTTCGGACCAAGCATATCATCAGATTGGCCATGGAGAAGTTGTTGGCCTACGAGTCTTGGGAGACAATTCCGGAACAGAGCTTTGCAGAGGCCCTTGACTATGCGCGCCAGCAGGTCGACAAGGTCCTGAAGCAGGAGTCCCGCGTCATTTGGGCAGCTCCTTTGACCAAGGATGAGTTACAGGCTCGTTTTCAGTTGTCGGAGGCCCTCAAGCTCAAAGCAGCTGCCAAGAGGGAGGAAGCCCAAGCCAAAGGCGGACTTACGGCTATGCCAGCTTCCCTCAATGGGAAGGTTCTGAGTGCCTTCATGAAGAACGGGGCACCTATTTGTGGGGCATTTCAAACAAAGTCCTGCCCGTTGGAAAAGGAATCATGCCCGGGTAGGCATGCATGTGCCGTGATGCGCAGAGCTGGACGCGTCTGTGGAGGAGGACACCCAGCATGCGAATGCCATGATAAGAAGTTCATCAAGGTGGAAGAGATGCCGGGCGAAGGGACTGGTTCGGGCTCTGCGAAGGCTAAGCCTACCAGCAAGTCCAAGGAGGAGCGACCTCCTGAACCAGCCACCCCACCCAAGGCGCCAGTGAGGCGCCCTCGATCGCCACAGGGCCAACCGCCCAAAGCGCCGCCTGAGAAGAAGGCGAAGGCAGCTCCAGCTACACCTGCAGCTCCCCTGCCAGCCCTGGTTTCGAGCTCTGAGGATGAAGAGATTGAAGTGGAGGAGGAAGACCTCCCGATTCCAGAGGCACTGGATACCCGGGGGCCTGACAGGAAGTTTGACAGGTTGGCCACTGTCCACGGCAAGACTGCAGAGAGCCCCAGCCTGATCTACCAGAACAGAGCAGGGGGCAAGCTATGGCTGAGCGGGATTCCTACCAAGAATACTGCGCATCGCTTTCCGAAGGGAGTTACCCTTCAGATTGCATGCGTGGCTGAGACCCCATCTTCTCGAGGAGGAGTAGTGCTGACAGATGCCCTCTTGAAGCACCTCTGTGTGGCGCATGGCAACTCCAGGAACAGGGACTTTGAGGAAGTCTGGCCCCTGCTGCGCAATACGATGTACGCAGGAGAATCAGCACTGATCCATTGCCTGTCCGGACGTCACAGAGCTGGTGTTGGAGGGTGCGTCTTCAGGGCTCTACTTGCGCAGGAGAGCTGGGACGTTGCCGTGGCCTATGTCAAAAGCTGCAGGCGTTCCCTGGACATTCCGGGGATCATCCGTGAGGCTGGGATGAGGTCGTGGGTTGACACGACTCTCAGGACTAGCTCTCTCCGGAACCCATTCCCGGAGCCATGTGGCTATATCGCAACTCAGCGGTCGAAGGTCCACTTGGAGCTCAACAACGGCCAGACCCTCTGCTCACACAAGCAATCTGCCGAGCGTGCAATCCGCTTGGTAAAACCGATGACTACGCAGGATATGAGGGAGGCCATGGCATGGGGCCGCGCGTTTTGTGACAGTTGTTTGGTGCGCGCAGCAGCGAGCTGGCACCCGCGCTGACCATGTCAGTGGGGACGCACCAGAATTCAATTTGAATAAGAGACGCACAGGGCCGATTTTGGTAGGCTGATCACTGAGGTCCATAGCTTGCCCGTAGGCCAACTTGCATCATGCAGTCAGATGAGCGTTGATTTGAGTGTGGAAAAGAGTCTACATCGACATCCGGGAGGATGAGGTTTGTAAGACTCCGTCAGAAGCCCTAGCATGTTTTAAGAGTTGCTTACACAGGGAACTGTGAGTGCAAGCAGCATTGACACGAGTATAGGGCTTAATGTGTAAACAGACTGTTTTGACTAGTCTCATCGGTCCTCATGAGGGAGCTTACACAGGATCCTGTGAGTACAAGCTGTGGGTACATGAGCCGAGGAAATGAGATAAGGTAACAGTCTGTCTTACCCCTGAGGAACAGGGGAGTCCTTGTCCAGCCCCCCCCACGTCGCCTCCTTCTGTCTTGGATGGCAGGTGATGAGCAGCATGCGGGAGGCATGTATGGGGTGAGCAGCGTTGAATGTTCAAGTCATACAAGGAGTTACCTTGAGTGAAATGACTAGTACTCGTCTAGTTCCGGTGGAGAGTACCACCATTCAGGAAACCATGGAGTCTTTAGGGATGAATTTCTCGTTGGACCCTGTCGTGACCAAGGCCCTGTTGGCGACCAAGATCCAGAACCTCGAGGAGTTTCGTTTCCTTTTTGAGGACGAGACCAAGGTGGACACCTTCTTGGCGAAGTTGCAGCTTGGCGAGGAGCGCCTGATTCAGGGGTCCAGGTTGCGCCGGGCTTGGACGGCGGTCACCTTGTACTACAAGAACCAAGACCAGGACCGATCCAAAGTCAGTCTTGGTGACCTGGATACGATGCTTGCTGATTCCGAGCTGCGGGATGTCAAGACCAACTTTTGGATCAGGTATCGGATGCGATACCCACCTGAGGTTCACCCAGCAGATGCTACTCTTTCACGGGTCAGCAGGGAGCTGTCCAAGAGAATGTTATGTGTTTACAATCTTTGGAAGGTCCGTACGTTGCAGTATCAACTCCACACCACTCAGAAGAAGCGCAAGTTGGCCGAGGGACTGTACACAGAGGAAGCCGAAGAGGATGACAAGACCCCTCATGACTGGGAGAATTACATGGATCGCCTGCTCACGTTGCTGTTGGCCTATGCGATGGCGGGAGTGACCCCCAGAGCAAGTGTGAAGGACGCCTCATTGGAGAAGTCCCTTGGAGCCGACTCAACAGCATTTGTGGAGGTGCCTATGGACGTGGTCATGCACTATTACCACAGAGCGAAGCGACAGTCCAGCATTTTGCCTCTCTCCCAGCGGCTTGCATGGCTTGAAGCGCGGGACCTGGAGGACCGCTCAGACTGGGTGGCGCGATTCCGGGAATCCTCCAAGTCTTTGGGGGAGGTTATCAAGGAGACATGCCAGGCGCGAGATGCCCATTGGATGCCGCATGCTGTCTCTGGAGGCACCAGGGCGGAGGCAGGCAAGACCACTCCAACACCCTCATCCACGACCCCGATGCCCTCTCAGTTCACTCTGGGGAAGGCGGTGAACGGGAAGAAGGTCGCTAAGACCATGAGGGATGGCACGAAGATCTGCCAGGCTTTCCAACATGGGCAGTGCAAGAATCCCAAAGGCTCCTGTCCTCAAGGACAGCACAAGTGTGGTGCGGTTGTCCGGGGGGAGCGAGTCTGTGGTATGCCGGGGCATGGGGCTGGCCAGTGCAGGGCCAAGGTATCGCCATGACGGTGCCCAGCAGAGGAGGCGGGGACTTCTGCCGGGCAGGAAGAGGCAACACCCGTAGACAGAGTTGACTGTCAGCTGCCGCGGATGGCAGATCTTTATGCGGGGCCCAACGTACCCTTGTCAAAAGCGTTCATCTTCTGTGGTTGGGAAACTATCTCAGTGGATTGGATGCTTGACCGGGGTCATGACCTATCCAACAGCCTAAGGCAGCAATCATTGCATGATCAGTTGCAATCAGTTTGTTTCATTGCAGCCGCCCTGGATTGTTCTACAAAGAGCCGGGCCAGAGAGATCCCCCGAGATTTTGGGGATGGTAGGCCACCACCCCGACCCTTGCGATCGGAACAACACCCGCTGGGGCTTCCTGAGTTGACAGGGTCCCAGTATAGCAGGGTGGAGAAGGACAACGCGGCTGCCAGCTTTGTCCTTTCTGAGATTGACCAGTTGGTAGATCGAGGGGGTGGCTCTGTCCGGGAGAACCCATACAACAGCCTTCATTGGTGGACGCCGGATGAAGTCAGCATGTGGGACAGTGGTCGGTGGTCAGACCAGCGGTACTCAGCATGTTGCTTTGGAGGTGCCAGGGCGAAGTTGCAACGCCTGAGGCACAACATTGCAGAGATTGCACAATGGCCCAGGGCTGACTGCAACCACTTTCATGACCCACAGGAATGGGAGCCATGGATCCAAGACGGCCAACGGCACTACCCATCCGCTGAGGAGTCCGAGTACACAGCAGAACTTTGCTTTGCGATCGCTACAGCGGCGTCATGGTGGGCGGTGCGTGTTGGTCATGCCAAATTGTATGTGCCGCGTTCGCCATCCCCTAGCTGTACCGGTCACAGGGATCATTGGCTCGACTTGGACCCCAGGTCCCTCCGAGAATGGGCTATGACTCCTTTGGCAATCAGTCTGGGCTTGAGGCCGGTGGACACATCGGAAGCGGCTCGTGTGCCAACCCGGGCCTGTGTCGATGAGGTGTTGCAGCAGGGCGAGTTGCCCCTGGGGCATGTCTATGTGGGTATGGGTAACCACGCTCACCGGCTCCAGACAACGAAGTGGAAATCCCCTTGGCAAGTTGGGGTGAATTGCACACCACAAGATTGGATTCCACTCTTTGTTCAGTACGTCAGAGAGACGCTATGGCAGGAACTTGATGAGTTGGAAGGCAAGGTTTTGGTGTGTGATTGCCCAGCAGCACAGACCTGCGAGGCTGACCTCTTGGCGGGGCTTGTGTTTGACCGGCTTAGCTTGCATCGCCATCAAGTAGCCCCACAAGTTGTCCAAGGATCGAATGGCAGGAGCCACACAGCGGTGACACGCAGTGTTCTCTTGTCGAGCATGGCCAAAGCAACAGGCATCCCTTTTGGGCCTTTCTACATCCTGCAGGAGTCACTGGCGCTGGCGTTCAAGAAGCTCTACCCAGGCGACTGGTTGGAAGGGCTTGCCATCCCATTTGCCGAGGATCTGGTGAACCAGCACCCGCTTGACCTGTACACTCGATGGAGGCACCAACAGGGGCTTGACATGGAAGGCAGTTGGAACCCAGTTTTGGCAGCTCCTTCCGTGCGGCAGAAGATGCGGACAGCTGAGGGCCAGCAGGTGGGGGCCATCAACCACAGGGCAGCGCTGGCACCCCTCTTGCCGTTCCATCTTCAACCAGACCAGCATTTTGAGCGAGCTTTGCAACTGAGTGTACAACCTTTGCCTACAGAAGGCCTTCCGGTGTTGGATGATGACCTTCGCTTTGCGGCTTCTTTCTCGGGCATGCCAGGAGTCGACCTGAGCAAGCTGAGAAAACGAGCCATGGGCCTTTTAGCCGAGATGAAGAGGCGCTGGAGCAAGATCACGGAACATTTGAGGACCAAACAGACTGAGGCAATTCGGACGGCCACAGCACAAAGAGACATTGGCTTCACAGCCATCCTGTTGCTTTTAGCCAACTGGGGCGATGTGACGCTGCCGGCTGGCCTCTGCATGGGGCTCCCAGCGGTGGGATACGCACCCCCCTATGGCATATTCCCAGAGCAGGAGGCATCCCGCTTGACACGGGAGGATGTACTTCATGACTGGAGGACCCACAACAGGTGGATCCTGACTCGTTTGAGGCCTGGCAACGATGATGAATTCATGTTACAACAGAGCCTCAAGGATGCCGAGAAAGGCTTTTGCAGCTTGCCGATGGATGCAGAGGAACTGCATAGTTTGCTGGGCGCAGAGCCTTATCGGTTGATTCCTCGATGTGTGATCACACAATCCTCGGGGAAGCAACGGGTGATTGACGATGCCTATGTAGGCCTGCAGTCTGAGCGTTCCAGCGATGCCAACAAGCTCACCCTTTGCTCAGCCCTTCGACCGGCTCAGCATCTACAATATGCCTGCGCCTATGGAGCCCTCCCCATCTGGGACACAGAAGAATGGGAATCGGGCGGTGAGGACTGGCCGGATGCTTATAGATTTTGCCCCATGAGCAAGGACGAAGCTTTATGTTGCATTGTGGCCTTTTTCCATCATGAATGGCAGAAGCCTGCCTTTATGATTTACACTGGTTTGCTTTTTGGCCTTCCCTTGGCAGTCACGTCTTTCAATCGCTACAGTAGGCTGGTGGAAGCTTTGGCGCGTCGATTCACTTTCTGTTTGACCAGCTTGTATTTCGATGATGCTCATGTAACGGATAGAAAGTCTTGCAAAGGATCAGGTCAACGAGCCATGCAGTTTCTCAACAATCTTTTGGGCACACCCTTCTCAGCTGAGAAGTGCCAGAGGATGCAGCAATCAGGTACTTTCTTGGGGCTCGACCATGATTTCAGTCAGATTCACACCCAAGGTACCATCCAGTTCTGGGCCCGTGAACGCATCGAACAGAAGCTCCTTCACCTCATGAAGCACGCTGAGGATTCCAGCAAGCTTCAACCAGGAGTTGCAGCCAAGATCTATGGCGTGGCCAACTTCTTCGAGTTGGGAGTATGGGGGCGTATTGGTTGCGGAGGCTTAGCCCCAATCAAGCGCCGACAACAGGAGCGTACCTCAGAGTTCACTGAGGAACTGCGTCGATGCTTCGATTTGTTGCGCGCTGTCATTGCTACCAAACCCTCCAGGACAATCGAGATTTGGCCACATGCAGGGCCACGCTTTCTTGCAGCCTCAGATGCAGCCTTGGAAATCCCAGGCCAAGGGACAGGCGGCTTCTTGGTCGTCTGGCATGATGGCTGCCTCGAGCAGCGGGAGGCCTTTGTGTCGATCATCCCCCCAGTGGTGTACAACCTCTGGGAGCCAGGAGACACCAAGATTGCCCAACTGGAGCTGTTACAGGTTCTCTATGCGCTCTTCACCCGTCCATCGACGTTTCGTGGCCGTAGAGGACTTTGGTTCATTGATAATACCGCGGCGCTGATGGCTCTGATTCGAGGTCGTTCAGATAATGCAGATTTAGAACATATGACTCGTCTGATTCATATCACTCTTTTTGCACTCCAAGCCTGGTTTTTCTGGGAGTGGATCCCTAGCAAGGCCAACTGGTCCGACGAGATCAGTCGTGAGGGCCTCCAGGCGACATGGCACAAGCGCCATGGGTTCACCACGCATTTCGCAGTTTTCCCCTTCGAGCTGTGGTCTCTACCACTTCCTGCGTTTCTTCAGGTCGTGGAGTCTCTCTAAGTGCTTTGGGAGGAATGAAGTGCATTGGGAAAGATTCACCCTGTGTAGCCTCCTGGGTTGACAGGAGTGCGGAACAGGGAGTATGGATCTAACCAGTGCTGCTGTGTAGGAGGATACCTACACAGCTACCCAAAGCATTAATCCTGCTGGAGGCAGGTTGAGACCAGACGAAGCGACAGGAAATAGGAAAAAGGATATGCGGGCGTGAACCTGGTGTGAACGAGTGTCTTTAACATCTATGCTTTACACCTCACATCTAATGTATGTATGCATCGTGTTTGGCAGGCACTGGGTGTGCATTATCATTAGGGTGAGTGTGTAAGTTGATGAATCCATTTTGGCTCAAGTCTGAGCCAAACTGGCTTCATCATTCTTCTTTTCCCTCCCTTCCCTCCCTATGAGATAGGACTCCTGTGGAGTATCCTCTCTTGTAGGGGATCACATCATTGCGGATGTTGATCTCTACGTGTCGTTGCACGACTGAGCACTAGGTGGGAAAGATTCACCCTGTGTAGCCTCCTGGGTTGACAGGAGTGCGGAACAGGGAGTATGGATCTAACCAGTGCTGCTGTGTAGGAGGATACCTACACAGCTACCCAAAGCATTAATCCTGCTGGAGGCAGGTTGAGACCAGACGAAGCGACAGGAAATAGGAAAAAGGATATGCGGGCGTGAACCTGGTGTGAACGAGTGTCTTTAACATCTATGCTTTACACCTCACATCTAATGTATATATATATATATACACGCCATATTCTCTCTCAGATCTTTAGAGCTCTTGCTCCGCCCCCATCTAACGGCCCCTGCCATTGACCCAGGAAGGGCTCGCTGCGATCAGATCATCGCATTGTCTCTGTAACCTCATCGGCGGCGTTGGACGCGCAACTGGATCTGGCGGATTTGACGTGGGAGAAGAGGAGATGACAGGGGATTCCCCCAAAAATGCTGACTTTTCCCATAGAAATAGTGATTTCACCCAGGAAAATGGTGATTTAAGCCATAGAGATGATGATGTCACGGGCGGAAGTGGAGATTTCACCAGCAGAAATAATGATTTCACCAGCAGAAATGGCAATTTAAACGGCAAAAATGATGATTTGACCAACTGATACTTGGGAGATACTTATAGTTTTAGTCAATTTTCGATTTTGTCCCAATCAACTGAGGAGATTGTGAACTGATCAACTTATTAATCATTGAATTAATCCAGGGAGGTCTGTCAGGAGCTCAGGAGGCTCAGGTCAACCCAGCCTGAGCCATTTCGCAAACATATCCCCATGAAAACCAGGGGTTATATATATATCATGATTTTCCATCCTCGGCCGAGTACCGTTCCCCACCCTCTCTCTGCTTGGGCGTGTTTTTTTTTCCCCCCCCGAAGCAATATTATGGAGGTTCCTCTAAGGGTACCCCCAATCATCCATGTCACTAGACCATGACTCAGTAATGAAACAACCATGGTGACTTGGGGATACCCCATGACTTAAGAACCCCCCCATAATTGTATAGAAAGTGGTTAGTAACAGTATTGCAGCCCATTATAACATTGGATTACTTATAAGATTGGTAGTGTATTATTGCTGATTTGTGATTGGATCATTGGATAAATCCAAAATAATCAGGAGCTCCAATGATGATTCCAATGATTGATACATGCGATATATGATTGATAAGGCCCTGATTATGATTTGTTGTATCATTATCGATAATGCAATATCATCCCCAACCTTGTATAGGTAGCATTACATACATGGAAAATCACCATAACTGGCAAAATATGATGTAGTTTTTTGTTGACTACTAAAGATTGACCATGATTGACAAACAACTTTGGTAGTCAACAAAAAACTTTGGTAGTCAAACTCTGGTGATCATTTTTCAAAATTTCAGGGTTCCTTTTGATTGACCATGATATTCTCAGTTGCCCTGAGAATTTTGAAAGGAGCTACGGCCGGCACGATGCCTATGCGACCTCCAAGGCATGCAACGTGCTCTTTAGCGACCAGCTTTCGCGACGCCTTCGCGCCGCGGGAACCATGGGGAGCTCCAACTGCATTGATCCAGGGCCAACAGCGACGCAGATTGTGACTCCAGAGTTTTGTTAATGATTCTTTTTCCATATTTTTCCAAGAACTTTTCATCCATGTTTGCAAACAATATTATTCAATTGTCAAACAGTGTTTGATACGCCACTCTTAAATAGTTGTAGTTTTACAATTTTGAAAACGTACCTCTTAATCGTGTCAAGAGATTTTGATACGTTTTCAGGAGTTTTTGATTCTGTAGATTTGTAGACATGCTCAGGTTAATCATTAATTTTGGAGTGGGTATATCGAAACGTTGTAGACCCAGCAATATACTATGTACATACCTATAATTCCCATTAATTCTACCATTTGGCTGTTTGATAAAGCTTTAAAGCTCGGAGTTTCTTCAGGTTGGGTTTCCCACATTCCAGGTGAGATATGCCTACCCGGAGCGCGCCTTACAGCGGAAGGACATGACTCCTGTGCAGCTGGAAAAACAAGCCAGGATGTTTGGACTGAAGACTCCAAGCCAGGCAAGGGGTTTGAAAAATAGCTGTGGCCCTCTACCCCCAAGGTATGGCAATCTTATTGGTAGCCCGATCAGCGGATCAAGGGGTACCCAGACATGGGATGTTTTCAGGATAGAGATGCACTAGGGGGATGAAGAAATATGGTGTCATCAAACATTGGACACTTTCTGATGTTTTTGCCATTGACATGTCCAATGAATTGAGGATTTTCACCTTCATTTTTCCCAATACTTCCATGGTTCCCCTTAAAAACCTCCATCCCTTCACCTTCAAAGCGCCATTTCTTCCATGAAAAACCACCATTTTTCCCGGTGATTTCCCAGGCGGCTCAGGGTCTGGTCTGGCTCAGCGACTCCCCGGACGTACGCCAGGTGCCGGACGGCCAGTGGTGGAGCGGCCCCGCGAGGCTCTTCCCCGCGGTGGATGTGCCGTGGCGCAACGAGGCAATGGCGCAGCAGCTCTGGGAGAAGAGCGAGGAATTGGTGAAGCCATTTCTGGCCTGAAGATTTTTTTTTGGGGGGATCTAATAGAATCTTCATGAATCTTCATGGATTTTTTAATGTGGTTGGTACATCTTGGTACATGTTGGTACCCTCCGGTGTCATCAAACATGGCCCTGAACTAGCTATGGAGGTCTGCAAATGGATCACCAATGGTGTGAAGATGTGGGTTGTCCGAAAAATAGGTGATACCATGGGATACCCATAAAACATCATAAAACCTTTTAATGGAAGATATCATGATTGCCCATGTCGAGATATTTGATGGATCAATCCGGGTCAAGAGATTGCAATCTCTGGAGCTGATATTTGAAAATAGGGATTTCTACTAGCCAACATGGGGATTCAACCAATGAATCATGGATATGGGTCACCCAACATGGCAATTTTTTGATAGGGCAAATGATTAAAAAGCATGGCTTTTGGCGATCGCCTATTTCCAGACAAACCTACATTTCGGCAGTAGGTCAACATTTTAAAGGCCACAGATTTCCAAGTGATCTCTGAAGATTTAGCGATCTGGATGCTGGGACCAAAGAGTCCCAACTGTGCTCGATTCATTTGAAGGATGTGCTGTCACCCTTGCCAGCAAGAGCGCCTGCCGGTTTCACAACTTGGGATGATTCGTAATATTCACAACGAACTGATCATTTTCTAGAACATCTTCTGTCGTTCTGCAACCAGATGTTTGTCCAAAAATGGGGTCCCCGTGGGTCCCCCAAAATCCAGTGGCTTCAGTTGGGCTAATTTCCAGAACTCCACCGGCTCCACCGGTCGTCAGGACCTGTCCTACAAGACCATCTGCTCCCTAGTGAAGCGCGTCCCCGAGCAGGTGAAGGTGGATCTGATGGGAACAGAAGTGGTTCAGAAACCGTGGCGAAACGTCACAACGATGCGTGTTTCAAAAGATCAAATGGGTATGGATCAATACCTATTAATACCATTTTTAGGGGAATGAACATCCATTTACCAGCTATTTTGATGTTCACCAGGGGTACAAGGTTTTGACACACTGCCAAATCCCTGCAAGGTTCTGAAAGAATCCAAAAGCCCAAAAAGGGTGGTTCCAGGAAATGGAGAATCAAAATCCAGCATTTCATAGTGGTAAGGAGAAACTTTACCTTGCAACACAGACCTGGAACAGCAAAAGCTGCGCCATAAAGCTATTCCTTGCCTTTTTTGTGCCAGATCCCCAATTGCAGAAGACCAATGTCCTGCTGTTCTGTTGAGCCATTATAGTCCATTGAAGTGCGATGTCATGTTGACAACATCAGACACGGATTATGGGGATTATTTTTAATTTTGATCATGTTTCATCCGAGACTACTTTGGTTTGTTCAACAGTAGCCCAAATGACTAGCGTTCATGTTCCAACTCATCTGCGAGGCTTTACCCCTTCAGGGGGAGGGGGCACTGATCGACATCAAAGCGAAGTCTTCCTTCGGTGCGTCGAGGGATGCTGGGGTAGTCATTGGGGGACACAGCGGGAAGCCACAAATCGCTGGTCGCTTTTTTATTCTTTAAGGAGGATAGGAGGCTTAAACCATCTTTTTTTTGGTGGGGCTGGATGATCATCATGTCCCATAGGCGGCTATAAAGAAGAAGGAAAGAACACAACATGTGGGCAAGAAACCCGACATCGGAAGACTACCGGCAAGTGGAAACTCAATCCACAGAAAAGGAAGAAGACCATCCAGGGTAAATGGGACGATGGGCAAGAACTCAAACGCTTATTTACAAGCAACAAACAACTGGATGTAACTAACATTCATCATTAACATTCATCATTAACATTCATCATTAACATTCATCAACCCAAATATGGGCACTCCAGTGCAAAGGAGAGAAAATCAATGGCAGCATCAACCAGCAATTAGCCAGCCACCTGCATCATGATATCAGGACCATGGCTCCAAGCCTTGATTTCATGAGAAAATTTCCAGGTGCCAGTGGCAAGGATGGTACAGCAGGATCTGCATGAGTCCCGGTTACAGCAGGGCACCTTCGCTTTGGAAAGCGGCTGGAGTACAAAGTCTTCAACATCAACTTCAGCAAAATTTCACAAACAAAATTCCAATTGACATCATTTTACATCGCCAATTTCAGTGAATTACTTGTAATATCTTGTAGTTTATCCAGATTGATCCCTAATTTCTGTTCCTTTTCGAAGTTGAGGGCTGCCACGATGCCCAAAACCTGTGAGGTGCTTTCACCGCAGGGAGGTCCTCGGAGTGAGCCCGGAACCTTGAGCGGAACACGGGTGATAAATGTGTTTAGGAAGCCATAGAAATATGGTGCTTTTAACAGAAATATGTGGTTAGGAACCTCGAAATTTGGGGATTTTCCAGGCCATGTTTGATTACCAGAGGGTAAGAACCATAGAGAAGCTGCTGAATGAGAGAAACTATGTATCCCCAGGGCGCTAGAGATGGCTGGCGTTGATCGTTGCCAGTGCTGGATGGGTCCGAAAATGGGTGTCAGAAAATGGGGTACATCATGGTATATCCTCAATTTTAGTTTTTTTTTTATAGGATATCATGATAAGAAAATGATCAACCAGTGGACTATGATGGAATTGTTTTTTTCCGCATCACTTTCAGGTACCAAACCCAGCTGTCACCGTTTCGTCAAATCATGCGAGGTTGGTTTCTTTCCTGGAGACTGGCATCAGTTCGCTGATCAATTGCGATGAGCTATCGCTGGCTGATCAAGTGGCATCAGGCCGACTTCAACTGCGACCTCAAAGCACTGTTCTTTTGGGAGACAAGAAAATATGGGGATTGGTCAAAACCTGTATATTACATATATATATATGATTATATATGCATATGTATATATAATTATATATATATGTATGTATGTATGTATGTATGTATGTATGTATGTACGTATGTATGTATGTATAATACCATGTTTTAGAGAGATGAACATCCATTTGTCATCATTTGTCAGCTATTTTGAAGTGTTCACAGAAGGGGATTCCCAGATGACACCCGCGTCCTGCCACTTTGTCCCCTTAGAACCTGCTCTACCTGTAGAATCCACACGAATTTCGAACAAATTCACACATCTTCATTTGTTTGGCCAGTCCGAAACATGATTACAAGGTAAAAAACATGACAGAATCATACTGATTGCAAGTAACCAAATATGGAAAAAAACACACAGACATTTTATAAAAAAACAGCAATTGTCAACCAACAAAATCACTGACCAATCTGATCGCTGCAGGTTTCGGCTTCGAAAGCTCGGACCAAAAGCTGGCCATGACTTTGGCATCCGTGGCCGGTGGGATTCCCAGATGACATCAGGATCCATGGAAAGATCTGTGGAAAACTGGGGGAGTTCAGCGAGAAAAATGATGGTTTCATGGGGATAGACTAGGGATTTCAATGGAGGATTCATAGATTGGATTCATGTTATGTAATTTTTTTGAACAATTTTTGCCAAAATGCGAAAGAGGCAGCTGGAATAGACACCAAAAATTACAGGTTTGAGGTTGCGCATGCGCTAAGTAGATGGGTAGACCTCCATGTTTCACAAGCAGTGGGCACATGATACCTGATTTGAGAACATGACTGGAAAATGGTTAAATCCGACTGTTTTCTATTTTTGTTGATCAATTTGCATCCTGTAGTTTGTTTACCCTTCACGTTTGGTGTAATCCCACAAGTGAAGGGAAAATCTACAGGCTTCACAATCCATAGCTGGTTGGTGGTTTGGAACATTTCTTTTTTCCCACATATTGGGAATAGTAACCCCAACTGACTTTCATATTTTTCAGAGGGGTAGGTATACCACCAACCAGATAGTTTATGGAAAAAAAAACCCTGGGGTTCCATTGGTTTCCTCCTGGTTTTTCCTGAAACCCATCCCAGTGTGAGGCGGAAAGCACCTGCAAGCCGTCCGGGTCTCTCCACTGGAGTTGGAGACTCAACGCTTTTCATGGGGGCATCAACTGTGGATGTACCCAGCAAATCCAGATTTTCTTATGGCCAGCATAGACTTTTGGTGATTGAACCTGATTTCACCCAGCATAAAAGGAAGCTAGCTTGATATAACTTGAAGAAATCCTGATAGAACTTGAACAACTCATTCCGTTCAACCAGAAAACTTACCTTTCTCAACATCTTGCAACACCTGCAGATCAGTTGCATGTTGAGAAATGGCAGCAGCTATAGCCGAGGCCCAGTGAAGCTGCTGTAGCTGCAGCGGAGTCGGGGCCCAGCATGAGTAGTGGAGCTTCCAAACTGGCTGGTTCACTTATCGGTTACATAGGCACCTGCAAAAAGATAGGTAGCTTCCCACTATCCAATAATAAGGGTAAATGATTCTTCCATCTTTTTGGGGAGTTACTGGTAAACTATGGTAAACTTGTAAATCTTCCACATGTTGAGAATTTCATGATACCCTCTGGTAATTTAACATAGCGAACTGGAAAATCACCATTTTTCATGGGAAAATCCACTATTTCTATGGCCATTTTCCATAGCTATTTTGACATTACCAGAGGGTAATTGTGCTGATTCAAAAAATCGACGAAGCAAACTTGTGGGATTTAAGGGTGATGACCTGAGGTCAGGGGATGCTGAACCTCTACTGAAGGAACTGGGCTCGTGGTTGCCTGAGACTGGTGACGTTGCCAATGGCTAGCCAGGCTGGCTCTGAAAATAGGGATTTAAGCCACAACAATGGCGATTTCAATGAGGGAAATGATCATGAAATGATCATGAAATATCATGGATTCAGGGGGTTGCCCTATTTTCCGACGTACCCACATGGATGGTTTCACCAACAAGGTGCAGAGATGAATACAGAATAACAGCCGAGGATCTACAACTACCTAAAATCGCGGCAAAACCACAGAACTTGGACGGTGGCATTCTGAACATGACCAACCAATCTCTGGGTTGCGGCGTCCAAATTGATCCTTACCCAACTAGTAATGGCCGATTGAACATAGACGCAACAATGTTTGGCATTGGGGTGGAGAGCTCCTGCCATCTAAATCACAGTGCAACAAACATTCAATGAACATGCTTTATCTTGTCGCTTGAAGAACATGGGGTCAGAAAAAGGAAGAACGTGGGAATTGCCACCCAAAAAAGAACAGAACAGGCCACTGTGGGAGTGCGCAAATTGCAGCATTTCCTGTGCAAAGATCCAACAGCATATGGCGCAACCGGACAAAATTGAATTCCATTCCTCTCTGCTGTTCATTGGCTGAATGCACTATGTCATAGCAAACATTGCTGTACTGTAGTGTATCGACCTTGCTTCTAGTGCAACCACTGACAGTGCCTGGCAATCTCTGCTTGGCACATCTGCAATGGCTATCCAAACCAAAAAAACAAAAAACAAAAAAAACAAAAAAACAAAAAAACAAAAAAAACAAAAAAACAAAAAGACAAGACCCAACACTCTGCATCTGACCCCCTCCCCTTGGGGTGTGCAATCTTGTTTTTTTTTGTTTTTTTTGTTTTTTTGGTTTTTTGGTTTCTTGGTTTTTTGTTTTTTTGGTTTTTCCATGGATTTTTGCAGTTTGGCCAAAACCTCGAGAAAAAAAAAAAAAACACAAAAAGTTCAGACCCATGGGCAAGGTCTGTGCTCTCCACACACAAACCAAAACACCAAAAAAACAAGAAACCAAAAAACCAAAAAACCAAAACAAAAAAAAAACAAGATTGCACACCCCAAGGGGAGGGGGTCAGATGCAGAGTGTTGGGTCTTGTCTTTTTGTTTTTTTTGTATTTTTTGTTTTTTTGGTTTTTTGGTTTTTTGTTTTTTGTTTTTTTGGTTTTTTGGTTTCTTGGTTTTTTGTTTTTTTGGTTTTTTGGTTTGTGTGTGGATAGCCCAGACCTTGCCCATGGGTCTGATTTTTTTTTTGTTTTTTTTTTGGTGTTCTTGAGGTTTTGGCCAAACTGCAAAAAACCATGGAAAAACCAAAAAAAAAAAAACCAGTTCAGACCCATGTACCCTGCCAGGCCTCTCCCCAGACCTTGCCCATGGGTCTGAACTTTTTTGTTTTTGTTTTTTCCATTGTTGTTTTGAATGTTTTTCATGTGAAGATGCTTTCATCACAGTACCTCTCAAAAAAATGCGCGTCTCTACAATTTGCACACCTGCGCCCCCCAGGCCAAACTGCAAAAAAATCCATGGAAAAAACAAAATTCATTTAATGACTTATATAATGACTAATATAATGATTAATATAATGATTAATGTAATGACTTATTTTTTCATGAATATAATGACTAATATAATGATTAATATAATGATCAATATAATGATTCATAAAATGATCAACATCTGATTATTATAATGATTAATTTAATGATTAATTTAATAATTATTTAAATGAAGATTTTAATGATTAATATCATGATTATTATCATGATTCATATAATGATTAATGTAATGGTTCATATAATGCCTAATGCAATGACTAATATAATTAATATAATGATTCATATAATGATAAATATAATGATTCATTTCATCATTCATTTAATGACGTTTATAATGACTAATATAATGACTAACAAAATGATTAATGTAATGATTTATGTAATGGCTGAAATAATAATTCATTCGTTGACTAACATAATGATTAATATCATGATTCATAGAATGATAAATATAATGATTAATATAATGATTCATTTAATGATAGATAGAATTATTCATTGCATGATTCATGTAATGACTTTTATAATGACTAGTATCATGATTATATTTAAAGAATGATTAATATAATGATTACTATTATGATGAATACAATGATTAATATCATGAGTAAAATACTGACTAATTTAATGAATTTATATACAATGAGTAATGTAATGATTAATAAAATGATTAATAAAATGATTAATATAATGATTCATTTAATAACTGATATAATGATAAATGCAATGGCTAATATAATGAATGTTATAGTGATTAGTATAATGATTGATTTAATGATTAATATATTGATTAATATATATATAATGATTGAAACATCATATAATGACTAATAAAATGATCAATATAATGATTCATAAAATGATCAACATCATGATTATTATAATGATTAATTTAATGATTAATTTAATATTTATTTAAATGAAGATTTTAATGATTAATATCATGATTATTATCATGATTCATATAATGATTAATGTAATGGTTCATATAATGCCTAATGCAATGACTAATATAATTAATATAATGATTAATATAATGATTCATATAATGATAGATATAATGATTCATTTCATGATTCATTTAATGACTTTTATAATGACAAAGATAATGATTAATATAACGATTTTTGTAATGGCTGATATACTTGATAATTTATTGACTAATATAGTGATTAATATAATGATATATATATAATGACTAATATAATGATTAATAAAATGATTAATATAATGAATTATTTAATAACTGATATAATGATGATTCATTTAATGTTTCATTTAATTATTAATTTAATGATTCATATAATCATAAATATAATGATTCATATAATGATAAAAATAATGACTTATATAATGACTAATAAAATGACTAATATAATGACTAATATAATGACTAATATAATGATTAATGTAATGACTGCATGGAAAAAAGTGCACTCCCACAGCGGCCAGCTCTCAAAAAGAACTACAGAAACTCCAACTATCTCCAACTCACTGCTTTCCCACAAAAATGCGGACCTTTCCAGTGGCAAGGCACTGCTCCTCACGCATCGCCTTGTACTGTCGCAGATGCCAGGGACGCCGAGAAACATATGGGGGATATCATGGGGATATACTGGGGATATGGATATGGTGTGCAGATACATCACCAATATGGGATCTCTGAGGTATTTGGGTCAGTCTCGTTTTATCTTATGGTAAAAGTGTAAAAGTAAAGTAGATACAGTAAATCGTGGTGGGTCATGGTGTCAAACACACATGTTCAACAGAGATGGAGACTAAGAAGAACATGGGGAGTACGACCGCTAGGAATGATTGTTGCTTCGTGGTTTTGAAGATGATCTGGGTGAACTATTAGAACCCCAGGAACGAACTTGCCAAAGCTGATTTCGGGTGTGTACATGTTATTTGGGAATGATGGCTGTGTATTTGGGGTGGTGCCCCACAATGATAGTCATGAAATAGCGGGACGCACAAGGAGTTCGGCGATGAATTTTCATAGTGTCTCAACCACCATACGGGATCTTCATGAAAGAAACATTTGCATGCCCGGTATGGTCAAAGATTGGAGGATACCCCTCTGGGCCAAGCCATTGGTTTCACAGCCAAATTTTATGGAATAGGAGAAAGTGAAGAAACTCGTCATGCCAGGCTCTTGATTTTTGCTCCGGGCTTTTCGACATGGATCCAAAAGTCATTTCCCTCAGGCATGATGTTCTACTTGGTCTCCAGAAGCATTGAGATGGACTACCAAGAGGCTGGGGTGATGGAAGACCCTTGCATGATCCAATTCTGACCGTTTTCATGAGATGAAAGGACCTGGTAATCATTCACTGGGTGGATTTCGGGGAAATTGGAAAGGAACATCAGGAAACCACTGGTGAACTACGATTCTTTTTTGATAATTCCTAGCATCAAGAAATAGCTAGGCTAGCTGACTGGTTTTCCAGTCAATTCTCCCTTAACCATGAACCAATCTTCGTATATTGGCCCTTGTAGCTGCACTCCAACAACTTCCCTCATGGATTCCCAGCAAAATCTGGGTGGAAAGATCCCAAGCTGAATCTATCCCAGATCAAGTCCATCATTCTTTTAAGCGCCACAAGATCCAGATTTTGTTTCCCAATCTCCAGGAATCAGAGGTTGAAAATGCTTCAAATATCTTCAAATCAAGAGACTTTCCCACCTGGCCAGGGTGGCCAGATGCTCGATGTTTTCCCAGTTTTCCGAAGTCCCAAGTGGGCCACCGCCAAGGTCAAAAAGGTCGAACCCACCCGGCTGCTCTCGCTACTCCTGAGCCCACAGTCTGAGGGCCTGGAAAATTCACTGGCTGAACACCAGCCTCGAATCCCCGGGGGTGTTTAAAAGTTGATTTATGGATATTTAGGCTACTTTTAAACAACCCCAGGCTTCGAATTAGGATACATACACCGGATATTTAGGATATTTATGGATATATTTAGGCTTACTTTCCCATTCAAATATCCACATAATCACATCCACATATATATACATCCACCATTTGGGGAGTTGATAGAGAACATTGTGTCTCTGCCTTGGAATCGACCCCTGAAGCAACAGCCCCAGACAACGAGCCAACGCTGCGCTGCCGGGCCATAACTGAGGCCATACGTGGCTGACTTCGAGCTTTGTAGGCGTGCCAAATAGTCCCAAATATGTGTAAATCCCCTACGAAAGCATGGAGGATGTTTAATTTAAGGGGGAAGGGATTACTATGCTATTGGAGCTAGGAGGGGACGGTCACAACTAAATTAATTATATAGATTAGTTTAGATGGCCCATCAGGGCCAAGTCATGCATAGTCATGCTTGGCTTGCCGGAAAACAGTCGTAGAGTCGTAAAGCATCACAAATCAGAGAAGGACCTACTCCCGTCGTGTGTCTTTGCATGTGACATGTTCCAGGCAACATGTGTTTACAGGTAGTTTAGTGTTTAGGCCTTGCAGTCCTGCTTCAGGACTAGGGAAAAACAGGAATGATAATGGCGCACCACTTTGGAATCATTGAGCCCTAAAACGGAGGGTTGACTGCAAGCTAAAACCCGCACAATTTTGGGGGGCACTGAACTCTGAACCCCAAACATCTTGATCCTTCTTGGGAATGCAGTTCTAGTTAATCATAAGTTGTGAGTTGATAGATAAAAGTTATTGTCCCAACTTGTGGAGGTTATAATCCCATGGTTATACCGTTAAACCGTTATACCTATTAAATACCTCTGGCCCGCACCCTTGACCCATGGAGGAATCTCATCACCTGCTTCTCGCGGCCGCTGGATGCAAGCGCAGTGGCTGAGGCCCACTATGGGGTTCCCCTGAAGATTGGGTCATTTGGGGATCTGAAAACATCCAACCTCTATTGGGTCAATAGATTTTGACCCATTCCCATGTGTTGATCAGTTCTCAGTTTCCAAGATTTCGTTTAACCGTGTGTTCAAGTGTGCCATGTGTTGATCATGTGGGCGTGATTTTGGACTGCTACCCAGCCCTCCAGAGCTGCTGAGTCTCGGTATTTGGAGGGACCTCTCCTCTATCAATTAGCAGCCAATTGATTATTTTCCAAAGTAAGGGTAATTTCACCCCTTAAGCCTGCATGCTATCTCCAACTTAATGACTGCAGTCACTGGCTGTGACTCTCACACTTTTTCTTCGACAGGTGCTGGCGAATGCTTTTGTGGAATCGATGTGAGGGTGCTCAGCTGAAGGTAATTGCCAACCTACAGATTATGCAGTATTTGAAAATAATTGTCAGCCTCCGAGGTAGTAATCTTTTGATTGAAAAACTGATAGGGTAGTAATTTATGTGGTCTTTCGAAATCCTGTGCAGCCTCGAAGACAAGAATTGTGTTGATTGAAAAATCTGATATGCTCAAAGATTCCTTCGGCTTCCAGGACAGCTAACCCATTCTAAAAGTTGCCGAGGCTGTCGAATGGCGTCATGCCATGGACAGACGAGAAGTTGGACGAATTCGTGGGGCTGTTGAGTCCGTCGCAGGTGGCAACCTGGTGATCGTTGTGGGTTATCCATGGTTGTCCCAGATATTTCAGTGGGTGAACCAATGATGGTTCCGAAGCACAACTGGAACAACTGGAATGATCCTCCAAGTAGTGAATGGATCTGAAAGAGTGTGAACTGGGCTCATGTCTGAAAGAACTCTGTGAAGCTTTAACTGGCGCAGGAGCTCCTAGGCAACGCGGCTTTGTTCTGGATTCCAAGCTTCAGGTGGGGGATGGCATGAGGGGGGCACTTTTTGTCGGCCTAAAAAAGGGGTGGATCCTGAAATGTTGAAAATAGAATGCAGCAACCCCAAAATAGATTGAAAAGATTGGAACAAAGAGAAACCAACCTCCTGCTTAATAGCAGTAAATATCATCTGCAACCTCCTGGAATCCACTTTTCTATCTTTTTGGGGATGGCTACACCCCAAAACCCAATTCGCCATTTTGAGGTCAATTTGCACCAATGGGAGGGCTACCCACAATGGCTGTGCAACCCCAACAGGAGGTAGAGCTTTACCAATGCGCCACCCGGAGTCCTCACATCCTTCTTGCAGGAGGGACATCAAGGTCGACTACGCATCTCAAATTGTGCTTCACTTGGCTTATTTTGTTCAGCCACTCTTTGAAATCAACCGATTCACAAAAGACCCAAAAGTGGGTTGAACCAGGTTCAGCAGGTGCTTTCCGGTTTTTTCGTGAAGCTTTTGCTTTTCGACAAAGACAAGTGAGGCCCAACAAGTCTTGGACCCGGAGACAGAAGTGGAAGTGCTGGTGATGGCGTACCATTCCTACGTGCAGGTGCGCTGTTTGGTGATTCTCAGAATATTCCAGAATCAGATTGTGCAGAAATGGGGTATACAGCGGTATACAGTATACAGTATAAAAGAGTAGGGAAACTGGTCCAGGAAATTTTCTGGTGCCAGTTTTGGAGACAACCCCAGATGTTTGGAGGACTTTGGTGTCTTGGAAATTTGATAGATGCCCTTAGCATTCTGTGCGAACTCAAAAAAGATAAGCTCGGGGTGGTTGGAAGGCTTTGAGAACGTGCACTACCCCAAAGTGGATATTGCACCCATAGGACCTTAGTTGATGTGGTTCCAGATGTGGTTTTGGCACGAGGTCAGCACCTGACTTTCAGCAGATCCACCCTGGGGCCATCACAGATGCATTTGTTGACCTGGACGATGGCTGATGCAAAAAAGAATGGAGATGGATGCAGCATAGTCTCAACAGAACAGTTTCAGAAGCATATTTTGTTCTTCACTGAAACTGTTGATGTTGATCCTAAGCGCAATACTCCCAAGAATCATCGAGAATCTTTCCAAACATATCCACAAAATGCATCCATGCAGATATGACACCATTAATACCCATCCATACCCTAACCACCCCTAACCCAGCAGTGTGACCTGGTTTCCCATGGTTTCCAGTCACACGTCAGCCGCAATCAGGGATGTTGTGAGCGATCCGTGAGTGAGTCTGGAGCTCGGTTGGGAAAGCCATAGCTTTCCCAGACCCCAATCGACCAGGACGGATTTTTGGGTTTGATGATGTTAGATGAGGTTGGGGTTGGGTTCATTCATGTTAATGTTCATTTTGTATCCCAATATAACATAATATACCCTCTGGTAATTTAACATAGCTATGGAAAATCACCATGATTAATGGGAAAATCCACTATATATGGTCATTTTCAATAGCTATGTTAAATTACCAGAGGGTAACCCAATTTGAGATGATGTTTGCCGTGTTTCCTCGGAATTGGATGGGTCATTCAGCGGGTCACATCGCTGCATCACTGGTGTTTCCATCGTCACTAGGCTACTGGCCTTCCTCCATTCCCGAGCTGAGATGTATGTCTGGCACTCAGAGCTACTGCCTTCTTAAGGGAACATCGCTGATTAAAGTTTCCATCCAGTAAAGTCATGGCTTTAGAATTTTAGAGAATTTTCAAAGTTGTTTTTTTGGGGGTCGTGGAATGTCATGATGCCTCATTGATACTTCTAAATTCATGATTTCGATTCATTTCATGTGTATGCCTGTCTCAGAACAACGTCATCAATTCATGGTGCCATTGCCACCATTACATATTACCTGTGAAGTGACGAGGTGAATCGGGGACACTTTCACCTCTTGGTTCGGCTGTTGGTGGCAATTCCGGAGTACCATGCTATGGTCTGGCCGCCTAACATGCCTCATTTGTTGAAACTGACTTTCAAACTTGCTCTGTGCGGGTCCCGGGTCAGGCCCGGATCCAGAGTGATACCAGCAACCTTTCACCCGAGATCCCAAGATCCACGAATCCACGGTGCCAGGAATACATGTTCGGCTTGTTGGCTTGGAACCCAGAAGCCACCCATGGGACACAAATCTTTCACCATTTTCGGTGTTCAATCTTTGGGTTGTCACCGTTGTCACCTCTCAGGTCAGACATGGGCAGTTGCAGCTGCTGCTTTCGGAAGGCAAACGTACCTGGCAGGACCACCTGGTGATGTGGTTGGTGACCCCTGAGCCCTGTTGACTGTTGACCCCTGTTGCTTGATGCCTCCTTATGCACCAGCACCATCACCATACCAGGACGCAGCCTGCAAGACGTATGGTCAGCATTCACCATTGGCAGTGGCATTGATCAGGTGCAGAATCTGGGCTGAGTTGGAAAGAGATGGTTCTTGTGAATGTGGCGCAGCTATAGATGGTACGAACCTGCTTTGTTGATGTTTGCTGGGGTGAATTGACACTCAATCATGGAGATCCTGCGCGATCTCATTCTCAATTTCCTTTCTATCACTTGGAGGCAACTTGGAGGTTTCCATAAATGGGGATACTCCAAATGGCTGGTTTATAATAGAAAAACCCAAACAAAAATGGATGATTTGGGGGTACCGGGTATCCCCATGACTTAGGAAACCCTCACTTCGGATTGCAAGATCACCAGCCGGCAGGTATTTGCACGCCCACTTCCCACTTGATTTGGAGGTTCAAGTCCAAGTGCGCCAGGGATCAACAAAAGGGTGGGTCCACATACCACTTGGGTGTGTCCATAATATATGATAGATATTGATAGATTCCATTCAACTGGATCCAACCACAAAATCAGCAGCTGCTAGGTACACTGCTGTTTCGGGATGGAAGCCGAATTGGCCGAGCTATTGGAAACAAAGGTCGGCCGCAGCCATTGAAAGATTAGAGATGGATGGAGGGTCCAACCTGCCAGGATTCCGAAGCTTAGTCAAAATCTGATGGGTGCAACCCCATGACATGTTTAATGGTTTCTGTGGGCAGCTGTAGTGGGGGTGGCCGGGACCCTTCTGCGGGGCATAACTTATGTAATCCTTGACTCATAGGGTCTGTTGACTTCTGAAATATGTAGTTAAACTGGACATTATATCAAATCAAACCACTACAACTTCATCATTTAGGGATGGGATCAGCACCCGTTCTTCCGGTTATTCCCATATTTTGGGGAACAAACATCTAGTAACTCACTATTTTGGGTCACTTGGGGCCCACAAGGCTTTTGACTCATAGCCATTTGGACCTCGCAGGCCGGGGAAATCGCAGAGCGCTTAGGCGCAGTGTCTCCGCCAAGGGGTTGGATCCACCTTGACTTAGCCACGCAGTGCCAGCAAAATAGTCATCTTTAGATATGGCTGTGGATCAATACCTATTAATACCATTTTTAGTGGGATGAACATCCATTTACCAGCTATTTTGATGTTCACCAGGGGTACAAGGTTTTGACACACTGCCATATGGAAAACATACTGCATGGGGGAAACCTTCCATGAAAATGATATGAACATGATATACCTTAGCAATCCAACTCAAAGGAAGAAAAGCCTAAAAGCTAGAACTCTGCTCTGTTTTTGGGAATGTTTTGGGACTGCCTTTGTACAAAAGAGTCCTACTGTCTGAGCCTTGCCATGGGGAAATTTCTCAAAGGGCCATCAACATCAGATGCCAGGTCGCAAGTGGACAGACATTTGCTCTGAGGAGAGGGGGAACCATGGAGAACCTGGGAATGACGGAGTTATTTGGGATTTTCAGGGTAGTTTCTGGAGTTGATGATGGCAAGTGTTTGGTAAAGGAAAATCCGTCCTGGCTATGCTGGTCCCAAAAAAGCTCGAGCCATATAATCATATAGATATTTGAAGGCACCATCCTCAGCAGGATAGTTATATAGACTATAGAGAAACTCACATTTCTAGCTCCAAGTTACCCAAATTCAGAAAATGTACATATACTATGAATCCATCGTACTCCAGACCTGTCTCTTTGGACCCACTGTTTTCCCAACCTGTTTCCCTGTGTGTGACATGTTTCACACCTGTGAATTGACTGGTTGAGATGGGAAGACCTTTCAGCTCAATTTGGAAATTGTTTGGCACCATGTCGATGCCTTGTGTTGTTCCTGAAATGCTATGGAGCCTGGATGAGCTAAAGCGTGTCCTGATAAGTGAGTTTCCCATTTTGGAGACTGAAGAAGGAGAGGGTTTCAACATATTGTTTGACTTGTTTGTTGAGTGGGCTGAAATCCTGTTAAATTACAACAACCAGCATCCGCCCACTCTGTTGAATTTAGGGAATTGTGGCCCAGAATCCTTCTCTCAGGGGATTTCCGGCCGCGCATACTCATGTCGCATCGCACTCGAGGGGTGTCATCGCACCCCAGAGGACCCCATCGCACTCCACACACCTACTCACAGATCATCGTACTCCACAAAAGGGATCGTACACCAGAAAAACTTGCGCAGACAGCCAAAAACTTTTTTTTTCGAAAAATTGACCTGAAGAGCTTTTTTTATTTTTTTTCCTCTTCGGAGGCAAAATGCTCTGGAATCTGATAATATGGAATATGGGGGAAATTGTTGTTTTTCCAGCGTTTTGAACAGTCGCGCATACAATCGCATTCCATGAAATTTTGATACTTTTGACCCGTGGAGGCTATGGAAATTCTCGATTGTTGTCTTAGTCGTGCGCGATAGAGTGTGATGCCTTGTGGGTATGTGGAATGGAATTTGCAGCCTCGAGTTGATCAAAAATGATATTAACATATGCCTGAGAAGCCCACATGCAGGAACGGCAACGCATACGAGGGGGGCATCGTACTCCAGGGGTGGCATCCTACTCAATGTAACTGTATTAAGTGGAAATATGGTACCATTTGGGTTCGAGGAAGAACAGCGTAATCCAGACTTGGCCCCGTTTACATATGCGGAAGCTGAGCCGCCAGCCAAACGCGTCAAAAAATAAGCTGAACAGCTTATCCAATGGTTTTAAAAGATCCTAGAGAGAAGCTGATGATTGATGAGAGAAACAAGACTTTATGATTATGTTTATTCAAGAAATCATTGCTTGAGAAGGTTCTCAGCGGGGTTAAACATGTGCGACTGGACATGACAGCACGTGACAAGGGAGCGCCTGACAAGGGTCACACAACCTTATTCTCATCATCAAAGGTCGTTCATTATTTTCCAAATTTCCGGAGCTATTTGGGCATGGAATATGAACAGCCTTGGAATATGGGTAAGATTTTGCTAGAACATTGCGAATGCAGGGTGAACAAGTTGGATATGGATGGACAGTTACAACTTGTCATCGGCCTCCCTTGGCCCTTGACGCTCGACAAACGGTGGCAGGAAGGAGAGGAGCAACTGATCCTGTGCTTATCTATGTACTTGCAATGTGTGCAAAGCTTGGTCCAAGGATCATTTGGGCTCAGTTGAGAAACAGAAAATGCACAAAGTGATTGAGGCCGATTGACGGTTGCTCAAACGTTACCACCGCACGTTAGCGATCTTTCGATGTTCGGGCAAGAACGCAGTTGATAGGATCAACCAACTTCAGGCTTGACGCTTCCCAACAGAGCAGACTTTTGACTCACAAACACCTCTATGGTATGTCTCTAATTATCTGTATATTTATATAATATATTATATAATATTATATATATGTAATTATTTCTATGTCTATATGTATTAATCTAATATATACACGGTTATATCCCATAGTATATCCCCACATATTGTTGGTTCTACACCCAATTTGGAGAGTAGCACTAGTGCTTGAGGCTCGTCTCTTCTTGAAGGGCAAGCGACATCAACGCCACCTCATTGCGAATGAGCGTGCCACGTTGATCTGTTTGCAACTGAAGGTGCGATGGGAAACTGTATGAAAATGTGGATTATGACATTATGACCATCCAAAAATGTTGGAAAATGGGAAATGAATCAACCAGATGACCATCCAAAAATGTTGGAACATGGGAAATGAATCAACCAGATGACCATCCAAAAATGTTGGAAAATGGGAAATTCATTCACCAATAACCCTTTTTGTGGGGACAAACTCCCTGGATTTCAGAATTTTTTCCAGCTCGCAGGCGGTGCAAATTCACCTGGCAGCCTCCTTACATGAGCAGCAAAATGCCGCTGCAGCAGGGCAGGAGGGGCGATTTTTTGTCAGCCGAAAGTGGGGATTGGTTGACCAACGGTTGACCCATATTTTCCCAGCGTTGACTGACCGTTGACTGACCGTTTTCGGTGATTGGTTGACTGCTCCGAAATCCCCAAGTTGCTTGAACATGTCATTGAAGATGGGGGAAGTTCATTTGGGTATGGATCAATACCTATTAATACCGTTTTTAGGGGGATGAACATCCATTTACCAGCTATTTTGATGTTCACCAGGGGTACAAGGTTTTGACACACTGCCATTTCAGCCATGTTCGGGATTTCAAAGGCCGCTTTGGTCTTCAGCAGAAATGGATGTTGTTGGGACTGCAAAGCTGGCTTGTCCAGGTTTCAAGAAACAACGCTGGCCTTGCAAGAGCCTCCCTTTTGTGTTGCAAATTAAGAGCAACAACACAGATGTCAGATATCCATAGGTAATTTAACATAGCTATGGAACATGTATGAACATATGAATCTTCAATGGGCATTGGGGAATTCATCTATAAACGGACCAGGGTACACATATCAGAACAGTAGAGCGAACTACTTCACCACTGAAGCCAGCTGGATCTCCTATCCAATCAACCATATCAGCCCTGGTTGTCAGTAATGATAATCTCATCCATACACCGATAGGAACGTTGAACATGACGTCCTTTAATGAAAGTGGAGGATTCCAATTGCTATGTTTGCCTCCTGGACGCTACCAGTTGTGGTTAATGACCTCATGATACCTCCATCCTGTCAGGAGACAATGGACTGGGCGGATGTGCCTGCGGATGGTGGTCGACCCAGTCGTTGTCGTGCGGTGAGCTGCGCCTTAGATCCAAGTTGAACAGCCAGTTTGCCCACTGGAAGCCATGGCCCAGTCAAGATGTTTTCCATGATTTGCTATAAAATTGATCAATCATGGTGATTTTCTAGAACAGTATATAAACAGTATATAAAAATAGATGTACCCTCTGGTAAACTAACACAACTATGGAAAATCACCATTTATAGTGGATTTTCCCATTAATCATGGTGATTTTCCAGAACTGTGAGTCATTACCATTTTGGGCATCTTCCACTGGCGCATCTCATCATCGATGTCCAGGTCCGGAAGCCCTGGCGGATGCCTTGCTGGATGCCACGGGCCGACAAAAGGGTTGGGTCGCCACCTTAGACCGATTTGGGTGACATAAAACCATAACATGTAGAAACATGATGTGGATAATTTAAGTGATGATGCTTGTAGTTACTTAAGTAATTACTTGTAATAAAAAGGTTGAAATCCATTGAAATCCAAAAGTCAACCAAAATTGTTGATTTCGGGGGCAATCCGCTTCGTTGGGACACAACTGTGTGCAGTGACTCTCTGCAAAAGCACAGCTTTGCCAAGGCTGATGCTGTCACAGCTTCCGCATCCACCGTTGAGGGGAACGACCAAGATCAAGATGAGGGTGTCAAGGAGGTCGCAGCCTTAGTTTTTCCACCGTCCGGGTGTTTCTGAAACTTCAGGGGCAAAGAAACAAACCTTCCAAAAGGGTCTTTAATGATCTTTCACATGTAGATTTTAATACCAACTTGTGCCACTGAGAATTACCAATTGATTGGGTCTTTCCTTCACGTTTCTTTCACGTTTCCTTCGCGTTTACATCCATTGTCCATTTTTTGGTACTTAGAATATCTTAGAATTCACAGATGATTGTATTTAAATGTATATTATATATTATATATATTGTATTTAAGTGTCCTTTTCCCAACTTTCTGTTTCCCCCCTTTGAAACAGCCTGATCGAAGATCAACTGCGGCTGAGGCGGAAGCACCAGGCATTGTGGCTAAAGGACCTGGTTTCAGCCCTTTTTTGGTGCCATCTGATGGGGTTCTCTGAAAATGGGCTATCTCCAAATGGCCATGGCAAATTTTGGGAGAATGGTGATTTACCATGATTAAGCAATGGATGGAATGGGGGTACCATGGGGTAGCCTTATTTTCAGACAAAGCCATATGGGGGTTTCTTATGGGGATACCCTCAAATCATCCAAGTCATTAGACCATTTTAGTATTGAAACCTATGGTTTTGGGGATCCCCCTATTCTGAGAAACCCCCATATGTTTTTTTCAAATATGGTCAACCACTCCTCAAGATGCTGGCTCATTTGGATGTGTATCATTTTTTGGGCATACTCCCAATTTATGGCCAATTTTTACAATCAAAATCAAGATGAACCAGCAGATCCACCTGCTTTTTTTTTGCATTTTTTTTCAAACAAAGGCCATTTTGGGGTACACCTACATCGTCCTGCTTGTGTCGTTGGGTGACCGCGGTTGCATCAGGATTTGAGGGAAAGATCACTTCCGAGCCCGCCGCCACACCAAGCCTTTCCCTTGGACCAGTGTGGCGCCCAGTGACGACAGCTAAGTGACTGTGAATGCAAGCTGCGTGTCTGAAAATAAGGAAATTCCATGACATTCCCCCAAGATCCAAGGTTTTCATGAGTTTGCCAATTCAAATGGCGCTATTCATTTGGGGTATACCTTAAACCCAAGGTTGAAGATCAGGAGGTGTGATCTATTGCGCCCAATTGGGTCAGAGAAATGCAACACTAGCATTCATTTGTAGTCCGATTCAATTCCCACAAGATTGGGCAGCGCGTTCCATCTACACTTTTGATGTGGGTTGGTTGGCACAACACTGAGGCCGGCGACGTTTTCGTAGTGATCAATCTGATGCAGAAGGAGGTTGAGGCATGGAGATGGCATATTCATATGGGTTGTGTGAAAATGGGATACAAAATGAACACCCGTAAATCTAGATCATCACCATGTGTTTCATTAAACTGCCCTAAATTGGGGATGGTCAAAAAGACAACCATTTTCAGACACACCCATTTTTTGACTTAATAGAAATTCATCAAGACGACATGTGTGTCCAAAAGGGCACTGCATCTTGGATATCTTGGATTCTTCGTGGTAGATCCTGTAGGTGTTCGCTGAGTACCACCAAGACTTCATTGCCACCTTTGAAGTTGCTGGATCCTCAGCTGTGGCACTGCGGATATCCTGCGCCATGTGGATGGCCATGTTGATGGAGCCATTGGGGGTGCAGTTGAGGTTGCAAATTCTATTACCTTTGGCGAATAAACCATAATAAAGCCTGATAAGTTGGGGATATATCCACTATAACTACAACTATGGTTAATCATATATATATATAATTATATATATATATATTACACACACACACACGTATGTATGTATGTATATATACATTTACCACTGGAACTGCACTTCCAAGTAGGATTCTTGTGATTTCTATGCTTGGGTTGACAGCCTTGATAGATAGAACATCATGCTTTAAATGTTACATGGACATATACTGAAATATACATATGCAGTACTGAAATACATGTTATGGAACTATCTCCAATCTGACACGATATGGAACTATCATATGAAAAAACATGGAGAGCCTACTAGTTAGTAGCCTGCAGTGTCATTAAACGTGGCTATCTAACTGCAGGGTACTGGAAAATCCTCCATAAACTGAGGAGAATTTTGAGGTGTAATGGGAGAAACATCAAACGGAATGGTGGATTTTCCAGCCACGGAGCTGATGACACCGCAGACTCGTTTGAGGTCAGCGCCTATCGCCACATCTACGACGGATTATCCAAAGCCAGGATCTCATGACGGAAAGAGACCAGATTTCGCAAGCAGTTTATGTGAGATGATTCATGTCTCAAATATCATCAAATATCTATATAGAATTATATAGATAATGTATGATAATGTTGCAAACATGGTCACCTAGTCACCTTCCAACATTGGTGATCATTCAGATTCATCTTTGTCTCTTCTTTTCGATTCATGGAGGATCTTTGGAGTCTCAAGGCTTTCAGCACGTTGAGGTCTGGCCCAAGGCCCTGTATCGACAGGTGGTTCTGCCATGACCTCAGCCTGCTGTCCATGGTTTTGCCCCAGGATTTGCCGACTACAAAGAAACCCCAAAAGACAAGAGATGAATCGCAGTGGCATGGGGTTAGTCATCATATTTACCACTAAGATTGCAATTGTTGGATTTGTTGGGGGTATGCTTCATATTTCTGGTGAATAACCAACCGATTGCTGGGGTTTTGCTGAAGCGACACGGACAGTCGATACAAGGTTGGGGAATCGCTCCTATTTGCAACTCTTCCTCGAACACTTGCCACTCACGAAGGACAAGTGATAGTGGAGGGCCGGTAGGGGGCCTCTGAAAGGACATAGCCTCTGGTATATTTAAATGCCAAAAACATCTGTAAGTGAAGGAATTTCCATTGCCATGCTTGAATCCCCAAAGGTATAGAGCTTTAATGAGCACGAAAAAATGCCAAAGAGAAGTGGTCATTTTTAGAACCTGCCAACTGATGAATCATGTGATCAAATTCTTGTGGGGCTCCTTCATTTGGGATGAACCTTCACTGTACCCATCCCAGTTGCTTTATGTTTGCAGTTCATGTTTGCCGTTCATCCCAAGAGAGTTGTGTATATCATATATAGTATTTTGCTGGGAGAAAAGACAGCACTTCAGGATACTTCAAGGCCCGACCACATCAGACTATCTGAGGGAGTTACCCCTTGTTTCAGGTGATGTTAACCGGATAGCCCGACCCAGATACGCCGGCGCTACGCTAGGACTGGTTGCATGCCATCGTCCAGCTCTGCCTGGATGAGCAGCTCGCTATCGATGGCCATTTTCACGGGGATGATGAGCATGAAACAGAAGCATGGGATGGGACAAGGTCCGAACTGTTTGAGATAAATAATTAGCAGACTTATCTATGGTATTCTATGGTTATTCTTTTTTTTGGGGATTGAACCGGGGTTCCAAGTGTTTGAGACAACACATATATATATATGATATACAACAATATATATATAATTATATATATGTATATAATATAATATATATATATATAATTATATAACATAATATAACATAATATAACATAACATAATATAACATAACATAATATAATATAATACAATATAATATAATATATAAAATATAATATATACTACATACTATTATATATATATGATGTATTATCTATGGTTATTTGAAACCCTGAAAACCACCCCGTAGCAACCCATGGCAACCAAGGCCATGCCCTGAACAGTTCCCGGCGCAGATGATGCGCATGAAGCAGTTCCTGAGAGAAGTCGGGAGCCGAAGCCGCTCAGCACAGCTGGAAGGGTCGCTGGAAGAAAGGATGGGGCCCTGTGAACTTAGAGAAATTCAGGAGTTGATTGCAATTCATTGACATGTTTTAACGTGTCATCATAATTGCTTCACAAGCAGCGAAAATGCCTCTTAGGATCAACCTTTGTTTGGCACAGCTATTGCTATTCAACAGCTTTAAACATCTTTAAACGAATGGATTGCTGAGCTCGTTCAGCTGATGCCGAGCTGCAGCTCAGGGTGTCCCCAACTTGGAGACGCGGTACCAACTGGCCCGGGCCAAAATGAAAGAAATCTACGGCTGGATGGACCAGGGACGCGCCATTGGCTGGACGGTGGTTTGTTAGTTGGACGGTGGTTGGTTAGTTGCTGGGTATAGAGCTAACAATTTCTGGTCAGCAATGAGTCAGAATCTTCAGGACTGGAGGACCATGTAGGGACACTGAATATTCCAAAAAGAATACTTCCGGATATCCCAAACCGGCCTTCATCGTCAGCCAAGCGTCCCCAACGAATCAAGGCCCGGGAGCTTGGCTCGGGCTTCACGGACATTGCCATTGAAACGGCATCCTCGGTTGGGAACTTAGGGCACTTCGGGCGGCCAGGACCTATGGGAGGGTCAAGCAACCAAGCAACAAGAACCAACATGGAGATGGGAACAGAACCATTTCAGCTGGTCAACTGTTCACTTGGATATCCAATTTTGACTAATTGCCACATGGAACATGATTTGCAGCCGATGATTTGTGTGTTTTTCCTCCTTATCTGCCAGATTTTGTAGGATGACTGGTGGTTTTGTGTTCTTTTTCAATCATAAAAATCAATCTCTTTTTGATGGGTGACAACCATCAGCCTGAACTTTGGATCAGGTCTACATGACATAGCCGGCAGATCCAAACGAAGGCCTGGTCCGGAAGCGACTCCCGCAACTTCTGGGCAGTGGCCGCACTCCTATTCTACAATTCTATATGTTTTGCTGTTTATCAGTATTTATTTCTGTAGCTTCTGATTGCTTCCTTTTGGAAGTGGCTGCAATCGGACAGGTGGATGTCAGAGGTGAAGCGCGAACTCGTCGTGAATCTTGTGAGGCCGGGATGTGCCATGCAACAGATGTTGAGGAATTTCTGAGCATTTTCGCATGTATGCAAAGTTGATCGATAATCATTGGATATATTACATGTAACATGTACTTCTAGCTGTCTTTCTGGTGTTCTGATTTTAACGAGTATTTTCATGGTCTTCAGAGTTTGCACCTTTCTTTCAGGCGAAGATGGTCAGTTCCCTTGAGCCCGATGGATCCGTACACCCCAGCAACTCGAGACACGCTCAAGTTGGCCGTGCCAAGCAGCGAACATGCTGCTGAATGGTGGTGCAAAATGGGTTTCAAGCATACCGCGCTTGAGCAGATTTGGGAGAGTATATTGAGTTTATGCAGAATTTGCAGTCATTTGTGGTTTCTCTGGTTGTGTCACTTCGGTAGAGCATAATTTTAAATCTGTAATTTGACACGGCTCAGTGTGTGAACACATGGATTTGCAACCATCAGGGCCTACATGAGCTTTATTGATTCCATTATTGATCTTGATGTTCTTTGGAATTGCTGTGCAGCAGAAGAACAACTTGCAAGTTCTCTTTACACATGTGCTATGTAGCATTAGTGTCCTTGAGCTGTTCTTTTCAAGCGTCCTGCGCCTCCTATGGGACATCCACCCCTTGTGCTGGTGACTTAGTTCTGGTGTTGATTTTGGCTGCCTTTCTGGCTTGGCTAGGGCTAGGGAGAGAGATGGGGTTGAGTCGGCAGCGGAAGAATCCAGATCTTTAGTGACCCTGGCGATCGACCTTGGGAAGATATGTGGGGATTTCCCATCGGCACTGGCAAGTTGTTTTTCGGCGAACACTCCCAAGGTTTGTGTGCACCACAGGCGCGTCATGGCCAGGGCCAAGCACTACAGAGGTGAGAGAAGAGTGTTTCAAATATAAATTTTATATGGTTTCGTCATGTGCAGGAGGTGGGTTTTAATGCTTGTTGATGTTTGTTGAGGCTCTTGGATGCTTTTGGCATTTTCTGCGATCTTCCTGCCGCAGCCGTTCTGAAACCCAATCACTTGTGACTAGATTCTGTGACCCTCTAATTGAGTCAGCCTAGAGAGATCATGGAAAGACAACCAAGCTCCGTGGATGATGCTGCCAGCTGGGTTGCCGAGTTTTTGCTCCGCATCTCCTGTTCTGAGCAAGAGGTGGGCACAGCTAAGGATTGCATTCTCCATGAAAAGATCGATCGAGAGGTGTTGGTCGATATGTCCGCAGAAGACATTCAGAATAAGATGCACTTGAAGTTCGGAGACGCCAGAAAGCTGGAGAAGGACTGGCCTGGTTTTGGGAGGTTTCTAGGCATTGAAGAGGTTCAAGATGCGGTAAAACAACAGGTATGCAGACTGCTGTTGTTGAGCAGGTTTCATTCTAATTCCTTTCGGGGGACACTTAGCGATTTGCCTTCGGATCGGCATTGCTCCACCACTACAGCACTTGTAGCAGCAAAACACTCTCAGCTGCTGATCGTTCCTTTTCCAACTGTTGCGAGATCTTGTGCTTCTTATTGTATTTTTGCAGGAGCTGCAGTTGTTTAACCGCTTTTGGCAGCTGGTGCGTGATGCTGATGAGGCCCTACCTACCCAGGTGGCTGAAGCTGCTCAGGCGCCAGTGTCTGAAGAGCAAGTGCCCTCAGAGACTCCAGTGCCGCTGGAAATTCCAGTGCCCCTTGTTGTTGCCCCGCCACTTCTTGTTCCCGGCTGGCGCCGCTGGCGCACACCACCAATGTCACAGAAGATGACTTGGATGGTGGGCACCTTTTTCTTCCTGACTTGTGGCATGGGTGTTGCAGTGTGGGAGAACCGCTGGCAGAAGGACTTGTGCAGTGAACTCCTCGCCTGTGGCATGAATGAGGGCCGAGAGGTTGCAGAGATTTTCCAAACTTCACAAAGATTTGAGAGGTTGCTCCGGCCGCCAAGACTCATAGATTCCAACTGGTTGAGGGCGAAGCTGAAGTTTGGTGGAGGCCAAGGGTTCGATTAACATGGTATAGAATTGTGTTATACTATGTTATACTTAATTTCAACCACTGGTCTCTATATCCCGGCTTCTCAGGGACGTGTATGTCCAAAGGTGTTCCTGAACTATGTTGTTTTGGGCGTCTAAGTTTGGGCAATTTTAGCCCATATGTACATTTTGACGTCGTGATTGATGTTTTTACTTTACCCAATGGACATTTCGAGGTTGCGAGTGGCATTTTTGATTGCTAGAATCTATTCATGCCTTCATCGCTTTTTGCAATGTGAGTGATGTCCTTGGTTTACCTATTTGGGAGCACAACCATAGGTCAGCATCTTTCATTTTGGCAACAGCCCTCTACATTGGCCGTTCTGTGTTGACAAGGGAGGTATGTGAATGACTGTGACCTGAAGAGATTTGAGAAAGTTCTAATGTGTCTAAATCAATGGTTGTGGCTGCACATGTGGGACGTTCTTTGATGCAGCAAGCCTGTGGCTGTGGGAACAAGCCAGGGCAAACCCGCTCAAACAGCAAGCATCCGTGGCTAGGCCTTTTAACGCATGTTGGCTCGCTGTTCTGTTTCTGATGATTTTGCTTGTTTGGTCCGCCTCCAAACAGCAATCTATCATGCAGTTTTGGCGTTGCAATTGTGGAGATGATGTGATCCCAAGATGGGGTGCAAACATTCGCGCACTCCAGTATCCAATACGATGTGTGATTCAATGTGATTCTGCATGATATGATATTACGGCACATCATTACAGATATTACAGCGTTTTCTTATCAGACTCAGAAAGAGTTGGGCTGACTCTTGGAGGGAGGGCATATAGCTGAACGTCCTGGATGAAAAACATGTTGCTGTTAAGTGGATGGTGCAGCATGCCTGCCCCTCTTCCAGACTTGTGCTGGCCCAAACTTTGGTGATCCATTATTGGGCTTCTTATGAGCTGAGCCATGGAGGCTGCTTCACTGCTGAAAAGGCAAAAAGCCACTCCCGTAAACATGCACTCTGCAAACGCCTGGGGCTGATGCCGCCAATTTGCTCGTCAGCATGGTGATGAATCAATCACGGGTTATTGCCAAGGTTTTGCCAGCTGCACCTGCTCTTCAACCCCTCGACCTGTTCCCATCTGTCTGCATCCGGCGGTCACTTGGCAAAACTTGTGGGACAGCTACTTTTTCTAAAACGACCTTCTCCCACTTTGTTTGGTATTTCTCTTCCAAGTTGTTATCATTCATGTCCTTTCGCATTGTATTCTATTCCGTTTCCTGTTTTTTTGTGCTCCTGCACACTTGTAGCTGCGCAAGTTGTCAAGTTCTTGGGTTGGGGCTCACTTCCTGGTCGCACCTTCCTCCACTTCCAGCTACTCAGGAAAAGGTAGACGCCCCTTGGCTTTGCCAATGCTTCTGCTTCTGCTCGCAACGGCCGTGGGTCATCTGACATTTATATAAAGGTGTTGATTTTTCCTACATCTCCTGAGCAGCAGGCTGCTGCTCAATATAGCTAAGTCTTTAAGTCAGCAGTCAACAGTCAACAGTCAACAAAACAATAAAATGATGATCCATGGTTATATTGTGAAATGGCTGAGCTCATTAGATTTTTAACGATTTGATATTGTTATATTCATGTGACCACTGCAATCCAACCAAGGAGTGGGCATAATTGGCCGCCCAACATGCGGAAGCGCGTAGCTGTAGCTGTTGTTGCGCGTGCGTGGGGACATTGTCTCTCACCTGGGCTTTGCCCAGATGTGCTTTTTGGTGGAGAGCTCATGGGAGACAGGCGGCAGAAGCAGCAGCAAACCTCATGAATTTCATACATACAAGCGTACACATGTCCTTTGATATTCCTAGCTCTGCCTTTGTCTTACCTCCACCATGTCATGAGCGCGTGCTGCGCTGCTGCGCGTGCGACAAGAGTCAAGAGTCGGCCTTTTGAGCCTCTGTGTCCGGCAGACTGTTTTCCGTAGCGTTTTTCCGTAGTTGATGTTTTGGCGCGCCGCGGCGCAGCAACTGCCCCAGGCATGTCTCCGTGCTTGCGTTCAATCATGGTGCTCACCAGCCATTATACTTCCAGCAGCAGAAGCATTGATGTCATCGCCTCGAGCATTTCTTTATCATCTCTGTAATATTTTTAGCCAAATTGCCGGTTTGAGACGGCAGATGCT
>CAMXCT020001449.1:47854-55354 GCA_947184155.2 Cladocopium goreaui | reverse complement strand
GTCGATCAAATCAATGGAAAACTCCGGAGAACTGCCACACTGGGATCTGAAGTATGTGTCTTCACTTTTGAACCAGGCACTGCAGCACTACAAGGATCGTCCAGACTTGTCAGCGACATATCATGAATGGACCACACACTTGTGTTCAGGCCTTCAAGAGTTTGCAAGTGAGTTGGAGTCGTCTCAGCCAGCTGTAGCCTTCATGTACATGGCGACTGTGGACCACTTCAGCCGCCACCTAAAAGGGTGCCCTTGTGAATATGAATATGCATTTGTAGAGGGAAAGAATACCTTAAATGCATCCTTGCGAAGCAGAGAAGGTTTACGAGAAGTACGGAATGCTCTTGATAAACAGAGATCTTGGTTCAACTTCACTTGGATCAGCAAAGGAAGTGACGCCAGCATCTTGGTTCGATCCGTGGAGACTTACCTGGAGTCGGGCTTCTCGAATTTGCGTCGAGAACTTGAAAGCTCTGATCTCGATCTTGTGGTGGCCTTCGAGAATTTTGAGCCTTTCAGGACGTAAGCCTAGGTTGGGATAAAGGGTGTGTTTTTCTTCTATCTTCTTCTTATGTTGTTATTATATATAGGGGTTGTTCTTTCTAAGAGGATGCAAGCGGAATTTAGATTTGGGTCCAGCAGATCCTTTTACTCCAAAGACAGTTTTCGAAACCATCAGTTTGTGCCCAATCAAGGTGGCTCAAGTTCTGGTATCTTCCTAGACCGTCCTAGAACCTAGAAGGCCCTTATCCTGGTTTTGCTAGCTAATTTTGCTGGTTCGTTACGAGTTTTGCGGGGATTGGAAAGAGTTGGAGCATTAAGTTTCTGAACAGACACATCACCTCATTAGGACCCGGAATATAGATGAAAAAGGATAAAAAGGCTTGTTCGTGGAGGTGCTGTCGGACACAGCCAAAAAAGGTGATAGTCAACCAACCAAATAAACATACTTTTTCCCACCTGCCAGGTGAGTGTCTTGAAGTTTTAACAAAACATCCCTGAGAGCTACGCGCGCACACACACATCCTGCCACACCCCCCTCACCATATCTCACCGTCTGGTAGTGGCCAACTTAGCTTGGCCGGCCCTGCTATGGCAAGCTTGCAAGCTCTCGATCTGGGGCCCACGGAACCTGAACAGTATGGCGAGCCAACACTATATGCCCAGAAAAGATGCAAGGAAAATGCCAAGTAATGTCAGACAGAATGTCAGATAGAATGCCAGATAAATGTCAGGGAATGTCAGGGAGAGTGCCAGAGATAAAATGTGAGAAGATATGTCACATAGAATATGAGTACGTGAGATAAAGTGTCTGAAAGTATGTCAAAACATATGTCAGGTAGAAGCGTAGAAGCCAGATAGACTGTCGAAACAGGTCGGATAACGCGTACGAATAAATGAGGGGAATGTCAGATAGTGCGTCAGAGCATGTGCCAGACAAGATGTCAGACAGAATGTCGGAATATGCCAGGTAAAGTGCAGGGTATGTTCCAGGGTGGGGATCACTTGAAGAAGGTAGTTTTGGCTTAATGACCTTCTTCCCCAAACAGTGTGCCCACACTGGGATTAGATCAGGGTTCGTGCTCTGGCCTCCCGCTTGGGCCGCGGCATTTTCTCCTGTAAATTCTTGCGTGAAATGGCTCTGGTCAGATGTCCATGTCCATTTCGATTGGGCAAGCTCGCGCGAAAGTCTGCGTCGTGATCTTGGGGCGCGGCATTTTTCCTGTAAATTCTCGCAAAAAAAGGCTTTGCTCCTGGAGACCGTGAAAATTCGTGCGCAAAATGGCTCTTGTCAGATGCCCATGCCCATTTCGGCTGCGCATGCGCGTACAAAGTGGTTGTCGCGCCCCTGGAATGCACCAGTTTTCCTGTAAATCCCCGCATAAAATAATAGCTCTTGTGAGATGCCCATGGCTGATTCAATGCCAAGCTTGCAGCTGAGGGAAATATGGCGATTTTTGAAACGGCATAAACAAGCTGGCGCTGTGCCCCGTGTCGATCTGCGGTTGCGCGATCGGATTTGTTGAATGCACAGCGTCGCCAGCTGACATGGCAACTTGTGTGCTCTAGATTCTTTACCCTGCGGAGACCTGTGGTTGTCTGAGGGCTTTCCAACCTTTGCGTGGCCCGGTTCCGTGTTTCTTTAGATTAGACTTGCTTGCGTTGCACACCTGTACAAAGGCTCACATGCTTGCTTCCTGGAAGAGTTCATTTGCAGGCATCGAGTCTTCAGCTGACAGGTCCGAGTCTTTCCTTTTGTATTTTTGTTCGTTACTAGTGAAAGGCTATCAGAGGCCTTTGCGTGATCTTGTGCAGGTCCTTGTGAGAAGCTCTTGAAGAGGTCTTGGTGAAATCCTCTCGGTGTCCTTGCATGATCTGGTGCAGGTCCTGGTGAGCAGATGTCGTGGAGATCCTGTTGAAATCCTCCTCAAGAGGTCAACGCATTAAGATCTTGAAAATCTTCTGCGTTGGTGCTTGTATGCAAGTTTTTCTGTTGAAAAAGGGGTTTGGGGGGCATCTGGAGGCTCTAGTCTGAGAAAGGCAGTGATAATAAGTGGGACGGTACGATGGCAGCCAGACCGCTGCACGTGCCCCAAAAAAACACTACAGTTCGAGTAATCCCCATCAACAGGCAAATTCGGACATAATCCGGCACTTTATTTGCCCGTCTATCTGACATATGATTTACAGTAATTACTCTGACTTTTTCTGACGCTGACAATGTATCTAGCATAGACGCTGTCATGCCACCTGACATGTACCGTGACATTTTTTATCTGGCATGCTTTTCTGACATTCTGACATGTGTTCTGGCAGCGTCTCTGAAAACTGATCGGGCATGAATTCTGACATATGTGTGCCCTTGATTTTGCAAACAGAAAAAAAATATATTTACACACCTTGCATTCTATCTGGCATACCTTTTTCAATTTTATCTGACAGTCTATCTGACATATTCTCTGGCATTTGACATTTTGCCTGGCATCTATTTTGGCATATATTCTGACATGCGATCTGGCCTTTTTCTGGCATGCCTTCTGACAATGTAGCTTGCAATATAATAATTTTCGGGTCCAGCGAAGCCTAGAAAGCTAGCGAGCTTGGCGAGGCCCAGAGAGTCCACGAGCTTGCTGTAGCGGAGCGACGGCAGAGTCGGCAGGCGCAGAGGAGGCGAGGAGGTGAGGAGAAAAGCTGAGATAAAATCTAGAGGACCCCTCCTGGAAGGTGGAAAGCAAGGCTCAGTGCGCGATTGCTCCAACAGGTGATTTGAAGGGATGGTTAGAAAAAATGAGTGAATGATTTGAAAGTTTTTTGTGCTATTCCATCCCCTTGCCATCATTGGCATCAAGCCTTCTTGAGCTTTGATTGCTTTTTTCATCGCCATTTTCTCGCCTGTCCCATGTCCTGCGCAGCTACTGCAGGATGGCAGCTGCAGAGCTTGAAAGCCACTTGCAACAGGACTTGCTCAAACAGGTCGGAATCCTAGATTGGTCTTAATTGGGTCCTTGTAAGCGTACACTAGACTGGAGGCCCATGTTGGTATGTTGTGGTTCCTTGCGCAAATTCACTGGATGGAGTGTGGCTGGTTTTCAAGAAGGTTGGGTTACTGTCCGCAGAGCACATATGTGCCAAGGTAACGAAGATTTCCGAAGACATGTGGATGCGCTCTTTTGCGGCTCTTGAGGATGTGGCTTCAGACATCCAAGGTGGGTGTTCCTCAGCTGCCATGCAAAGGCGCCTTCGCTGGGTCGCAGAGTTGGAACGCTATGTTTGGCATCGTGCCAGTGAGCATCAGAAAGGAACAGCGCTAGGCAAAAAGATTACCGACCTTGGAAAGCAGTTGCAAGATGCAATAGCTCAGTCTAAAGCACAGATCAGGCGTCACCGCAACGCCACCCCAGTGGATCTGAGGCAGCTCGAGACTGACTTGGGAGAAGCCCGTCGCTGTATCACAGGTGCAGTCCCTTGGTTTCTTGTTTTCGCTGAAGATGCACACTTGTGCGGGAGTCCGTGCTTGAGTTCCTTTGAGCAGATCCGTGATGAAATAGCAGAAAAGTTGGGAGCAGCATCGGAATCGATATTTTTGCCCAAATTGACTCGCATCGGCCTTTCTGCAAAGGACGCTTGTGACTGCAGGGCTTTCCGCGCCATCGAAAGCGAGAATCGAAGTGAGACTGCCAGAAGGTTTCTTTCCGGCGAAGCGATTGCAAAGCAGAACCTTGTCGAGGATCGCAAGACTTCGTCACTGAAGTACCTCTTATCAAACTGCCCACATCAATCCGAATCATCCGAGTGCAACCCCGCGGAGATGCACATTGGATTTGCATTTTCTGACATAGTGCATGAGATCTTCCGTGAACAGCAGGGAAAGCTCAGATTCGCTTTGGACCGCGATCTCTTTGATGATGTGCAAGCAATTTTCTCTGATGTGTCACAGTGGAGTGCCTTGCACCAGGTTGTCCGGCCAGAGTTGAAGGTTGCTGACTTGGAGCAACGGATGAAGGAGGGGCTGGTTGATTGAAAGAGAATAGGGTTCCATCCCCCCAAAAAAACGCACCCGAGAATCCACAGGAGGGTCATAGTCATAATTGTCGATTGAGACATGTAGGGGTGTATTACTTTTGCAGACACACCTATAGTGAGTGACTTCTAGAGCTCTACCAGTAGTACCGCACAAGGCGGTATCTATCTATCTCTCTATCTCTCTACCTATCTATCTATCTATCTGTCTATCTGTCTATCTGTCTATCTGTCTATCTATCTATCTGTCTACCAATCTATCTACCTATCAATCAATCAATCTATCTATCTATCCATCTATCTATCTATCTATCTATCTATCTATCTATCTATCTATCTAATCTATCTTTCTATCTAATCTATCTATCTAGTCTATCTAGTCTATCTAATCTATCTAATCTATCTATCTATCTATCTATCTATCTATCTATCTATCTATCTATCTATCTATCTATCTATCTATCTATCTATCTATCTATCTATCTATCTATCTATCTATCTATCTAATCTATCTTTCTATCTAATCTATCTATCTAGTCTATCTAGTCTATCTAGTCTATCTAGTCTATCTAGTCTATCTAATCTATCTAATCTATCTATCTATCTATCTATCTATCTATCTAATCTATCTTTCTATCTAATCTATCTATCTAGTCTATCTAGTCTATCTAATCTATCTAGTCTATCTATCTAATCTATCTAATTTATCTAGTCTATCTAATTTATCTAATCTATCTAATCTATCTAATTTATCTAATCTATCTAATCTATCTATCTTTCTATTCTATTCTATTCTATTCTAATCTAATCTAATCTAATCTAATCTAATCTATCTATCTATCTATCTAATCTATCTTTCTATGTAATCTATCTATCTAGTCTATCTAGTCTATCTAATCTATCTAATCTATCTAGTCTATCTAATTTATCTAATCTATCTAATCTATCTAATTTATCTAATCTATCTAATCTATCTATCTATCTATCTACCTATCTATCTATCTATCTGTCTATCTGTCTATCTGTCTATCTGTCTATCTATCTATCTGTCTACCAATCTATCTACCTATCAATCAATCAATCTATCTATCTATCCATCTATCTATCTACCTATCTATCTATCTGTCTATCTAGTCTATCTAATCTATCTAATCTATCTATCTATCTATCTATCTATCTCATCTATCTATCTATCTATCTACCTATCTATCTATCTATCTATCTGTCTGTCTATCTATCTATCTATCTGTCTAAGCGATCTAAGCGATCTAAGCGATCTAAGCTATCTATCCTATCTAATCTATCTAATCTATCTATCGATCTAATCGATCTAATCGATCACATCGATCTAATCTAATCGATCTAATCGATCTAATCGACCTAATCGATCTAAGCTATCTATCCTATCTAATCGATCTAATCGATCTAATCTATCTAATCTAATCTATCTAACATATCTAACCTATCTAATCTATCTAATCTATCTAATCTGTCTAATCTGTCTAATCCGTCTAATCTGTCTAATCTGTCTAATCTGTCTGATCTGTCTAATCTGTCTAATCTGTCTAATCTGTCTAATCTGTCTAATCGATCTAATCTGTCTAATCTGTCTAATCTGTCTAATCTGGCCAATCTGGCTAATCTACCTAACCTACCTAATCTACCAAATCTACCTAATTTACCTAATCTACCTAATCTACCTAATCTACCTAATCTACCTAATCTACCTAATCTAACTAATCTATCTAATCTATCTAGTCTATCTAATCTATCTAATCAATTTAATTTATCTAATCTATCTAACCCATCTAATCTATCTAATCAATCCAATCTATCCAAACTATCTGATCTATCTAATCTGTCTAAACTTTCTGATCTATCTAATCTACCTAATATATCTAACCTACCTAATCTACCAAATCCATCCAATCTATCTAATATATCTAATTTATCTAATCGATCTAATCGATCTAATCGATCTAAGCTATCTAACCTATCTAATCTATCAAATCTATCTAGTTTATCTAATCTATCTAATCTATCTAATTTATCTAATCTATCTAATCTATCTAATCTATCTATCTATCTAATCTATCTAATCTATCTAATGTATCTAATCTATCTAATCTACCTAATCTACCTAATCTATCTAATCTGTCTAATCTATCTAATCTATCGAATATATCTAAGCTATCTAATCTGTCTAATCTATCTAATCTATCTAATATATCTAAGCTATCTAAACTATCTTTCTTTCTTTCTTTCTATCTATCTATCTATCTATCTATCTAAAAGATCTAATCGATCTAATCTATCTAATCTATCTAATCGATCTAATCGATCTAACCGATCTAATCGATCTAATCGATCTAATCGATCTAATCGATCTAATCGATCTAATCGATCTAATCGATCTAATCGATCTAAGCTATCTAACCAATCTAATCTATCTAATCTATCTAATTTATCTAATCTATCTAATCTATCTAATTGATCTAATCTATCTAATCTATCTAATCTATCTATCTATCTAATCTATCTAACCGATCTAATCTTTCTAATCAATCTAATCTATCTAATCTATCTAATCTATCTAATCTATCTAGTCTATCTAATCTATCTAATCTATCTAGTCTATCTAATCTATCTAATCTATCTAATTCATCTAATCTATCTAATCTATCTAATCTATCCAATCTATCTAATCTACCTAATCTACCTAATCTATCTAATCTACCTAATCTACCTAATCTATCTAATCTGTCTAATCTTTCTAATCTATCTAATCTATCTAATATATCTAAGCTATCTAATCTATCTCATCTATCTCATCTATCTCATCTATCTAATCTATCTAATCTATCTAAACTATCTAAACTATCTTTCTTTCTATCTATCTATCTATCTATCAGACCTGTCTATCTATCTATCAGACCTGTCTATCTATCTATCTATCTATCTGTCTAGCTATCTATCTGT
>CAMXCT020001449.1:0-47754 GCA_947184155.2 Cladocopium goreaui | reverse complement strand
TCTCATCTATCTCATCTATCTCATCTATCTCATCTATCTCATCTATCTCATCTATCTCATCTATCTCATCTATCTCATCTATCTCATCTCATTTATCTCATCTATCTCATCTATCTCATCTATCTCATCTATCTCATCTATCTCATCTATCTCATCTATCTCATCTATCTCATCTATCTCATCTATCTCATCTACCTCATCTATCTCATCTATCTCATCTATCTCATCTATCTCATCTATCTCATCTATCTCATCTATCTCATCTATCTCATCTATCTCATCTATCTCATCTATCTGCAAGCTTGAAAACTCAGCTATTTTGCAAGACTTCCTGAATTTTTGAACTTGACAACATTAAAAAAAAAACGCTGCACTTCTGGGAGACTTCCTCAATTTTTGACAACATCAAAAACGGAACCATTCTGCGAGACTTCCTCAATTTTCGAAGTGACAACATCAAAAACGAAACAATTCAAAAATGGAAAGTTGAGTGCAGAGCTGATGGCCTCGTGCCACTTTGTTTTGCGATTTTTCCACTCCACCTGTCTAAACTACTGCGCCTGCCACGAAAAAGTGATGCCAGGTCATACGAAGTGCTGCACCTGTCACGCAAAATCATCTCAGCAAACCTGAAGATCTGATGCTCCAAAATGCAACCTCTCTCAGGAAATCAGGAATATGATGGTTTACGATTAGTTTTCTTTTTCTAATGTTTCCCCGTAGGAATCTGATGGTTTACCCCTTTCTTTTTAATCTTTCCCCATAGGAATCTGATGGTTTACCATAAGTTTTCTTTTCTTTTCTCATAGGAATCTGATGGTTTACCATTAGTTTTCTTTTCCTAATGTTTCCCCGTAGGAATCTGATGGTTTACCATAGGTTTTCTCATCTTAGTCTTTTCTCATAGGAATCTGATGGTTTACCATAGGTTTTCTCATCTTTTCTCATAGGAATCTGATGGTTTACCATGAATTTTCTAATCTTCCCCCATAGGAATCTGATGGTTTACCATAGGTTTTCTCATCTTTTCTCATAGGAATTTGACGGTTTACCATTAGCTTTCTAATCTTTCCCCATAGGAATCTGATGGTTTACCATTCTTTTTCAATCTTTCCCCATAGGAATCTGATGGTTTACCATAGGTTTTCTCATCTTTTCTCATAGGAATCTGATGGTTTACGATTAATTTTCGAATCTTCCCCCATATGAATCTGATGGTTTACAATTGGTTTTCTTATCTTTTCTCATAGGAATCTCATGATTATCGTTTATGGGTGTGAATGAATGGGCACATTATTTAGGTGGTTCGGTTTTTGGACCCCCTGACTGGACCTTGTTGACCTGGTTGACCTATGGGGGTGGTTATTAATCCGATGTCGCCATTAATGGCCATGGTGGCGTATTCTGGCAAAGCACATGGGTAGGGTTCTAGCGCAGCTGTGTGGCGCTGCTGGGCAGTATGCCATTGTGTTTTGCGGCTCTGCGTTGGGACATGCATGCGCGTGGCTGCTGCAATGCTTTGAAAAGATACGCGCTGGTCTTTTTATTCTCTTGTAGGACACTTCTCGAGGGAAGGTGCTTCAAACGTGACGTCTTGGCCTGGGTCGTTGTTACCTGTGAGTGCCATTGTGTTTTGACCATTGGCCGCGAAGAGCATTGCAACAGCGAGTGCTGGATGAATGAAGCTGCGCGCTTCTGACGCTATAACACCGTTATTTTTTTTTGACCTGTGGTATAGAAAGCCATTTGGGATGGGTGCAGTTTCGTAGCATGCACGCACAAGTGTGTCGCAAGGTGATTGCTCAGCCGTTGCTGTTGCTGTCCCAAGCGCATGCAGTCGCACATATTCGCACATTCGCGCACTTCTAGCCAGTCTCCCGGCATTGGGAATTGGGAATTTCTTCCCCAGCTCAGATCTTTGGCGTTTGTACGCGTTGTCATTGTCCAAAAATTTGAACAGCATACATTTTGCTGCGATTGCGCAAAGCGTGAAGAATGACATTGCTAGTTGCCCGTAGGCCCACTAAAGGTTGCTTTTAGCTGCTTTGTTTCCGGAGGTCTATGTGCACATGTTTTCTAGTTGAATTGGGGTTTGTGGTGCCGTCTGTGTGCTGGTTCGATTCGCACAGGAGGAAATTGTTGGCCGCTCGAAAGGCTTGGCAAGTCAGGCCAACGAGCACTACAGAAAGAGAATGTACAAATCCCTGCAGTCAACCTTAGTGGCCATGAGAGAAATTCAAGAAGTTGATCCGAAACTTGACCAACTTCAGAATGTTTTGGACGAGCTGGAGCAAAGGATACGTGGCGATGTAAAGGTGCTGCGCGAAGAAGCGGTGAGCAAGCTGAAGGAGGGCCGGGAAGGCAGTTGGGAGCTGGAAGGTTTCGCCAACAAATTCATCACACTTGGCCTGGTAGCCTTTGAAGTCCCAACCTTTACAGCTTATGTCTTGGAGCAGATGAATGAGCTGCTGAACATGGCATCCAAGGGAGTTCAATACGTCTTGAACCTGGGGAAGTTTCTTATGCAATATAGCGATGTTAGCGGCAGCGTGGATGACGGGACTATGAGTAGATCGGCAGCAGCCAAGAGAATTGCTTCAGAGTTCAAGCAGTTCCAGAATGTCCAGAACATGTTCTGGAACCAAGCTGTGCAAAAAATGCAAAAGGATCCCAAAGAATGTGTCAAGGAGATGGAAGCTAAACAAGTTCTTGATAACCAGAACGCTTCCCTGGACAAAAATGATCTCAAGAAGGGGCTGAGAAGCTTCTGGGATCATTATGATGCCTTGCTCAACAGGTCCCTTGATGGCGAAATCCAACTCACAGATATCGTCAACGAGTGCCTGCAACAAGTATCTGCCCTTCGCAGGGACCATAATGTAAGTGGCAAAGGCACAGTGCTTGACCCGTTGCGGATCAAAGACTCCCTTCCGCAGTTCCTTGGATGCATCTGGGACAGGTTGTTTTCAAAGTGGGCCAAGCAAATAATGATTTTGCCATGCCTTGTCGGCAGTGAGGCTGCTGGCGCACGTTTTTGCGTACTACAGCATCACAGCCACCGGGAAAGAGTTCATGTCATTTGCTGCCGCCAGCAAGTTGCAGAGCAAGGATGTAGATATCCAGGCTTTGCTTGGTGGCATCAAAACTCCTCACAACATTCAAGTTCTGGCGATTCTCCGTTTCTTCGGCTTTGGTGATGGGAATAAACGAGATCTTGCAAACCAGCTGATCCAAGTGGAGACTGGCGGTGGGAAATCCCTCATCTTGGGAGCGGCTGCCACGATCTTTGCAATGCTTGGTTTTTATGTTCGGGATGCGTGCTACTCCGACTACCTCAGCAGCAGAGATGCCAAGGACTTTCATGCCACCTTTTCTGACTTCAAAGTAGCATCGAAAATCGAATATAGCAAAATCACCACTTTCAGTGAAGATATGGTGGCTGCAAAGGGTGATATCCGGTCACTCACGTTGGATCTTTTTGCAGGGAGGCCTCTGAAATCAAAAGCGGCTACGTCGCAAGGGGATATCAGCAAGAACCAGGTGCTCTTAGTCGATGAAGTTGATGTCTTCATGGGCCCAGAATTTGTTGGCAAGACGCATGATCAAGTTGCAAGATTGCAGCATCCTAGTGCGCGCAAAGTCCTGGAGAGTCTGTGGCAGAGGCGAACGGATGCAAAGACGTCCCAGGCAGCGCAGAAACTTTGCTTTGATGTGAAGTCAGGAGAACAATACCAGAAGTTGGTGAAGGCTTTCAAAACCTTTGAGATGGTGATTGAATCCCAGGTGAGGATGATGTGCGCTAACTTGCATGACTACATGCAGAAAAACGATCCCATGCCGGAATTCAATCCAGTTCAAAACTGCATCGGTTACAAGATTCAAGATAGAGTCGATTGTGATGCAGTTTTAGGCTACAAGACTGCATTTGCGTATCTTGAGGACCAGAAGAAGCTGAACAAAACAGAGGCGACTTTGAATGAGGCCCTCAGCATGCTCCTGCCTTGTGGTCAGTTCTCCTACACCAATATCAGCCCCCGGTACATTTTCGGAGTGTCCGGCACAGTGGAACAGCTCCAGCCTTTTCAACGACGAGAAGTTCAGAAACATGGCTTGCACGTTTTCACAACCATGCCATCCGTTTATGGACAATCCCAATTTCTTTTCCTCAGGCAGAAGGGCGGTGATGCCATCAAAGTTGTTCGAGCTGCAGACTTCTACCAAGAAATTGCGGTGGCAATTCAGGAGAAGATCAAAGAAAAGAGGGCCGTCATTGTTTTCTTTCAGAACGAGCACCTTCTCGAGGACTTCCGCAGGTCCTCCTTCTTCCCGAAGCTGCCATCTCCAAAAGTTTTGGTAGAGAAACTCTCCTTTGATGAGAAAGCTGACATCATCAAAAAGGCAGCCAACACAGGGCAAATCACTTTGGCAACAGCGCCGTTTGGCCGCGGAAGTGATTTTGTTTCATATGACGACAAGCTCCAAGAACATGGTGGGGCACATGTCCTCCAAACATTTCCTTCCGCAGATTCCAGCGAAGAGGTTCAGTTTCAGGGCCGCACGGCTCGGCAAGGAAAGAAGGGCACCTACAGCCTCATTTTGCGGGAAGAAGACCTCAAAGAGAAGCTGGGCATTGGGGCTGACATCCTTCATGATGGCCAAGGCAACATGGAACTTTTGAATCTAGCGTTTTTTTTTTGGATGGGCCATGTGTTTGTAGGACATGCTGGGTTGTAATTTCGATTTATGTCTCAGGCATAGGCTACGAGAAGATGAAGCTAGCTCGTGATCAAAAGTCTGCTGAGCGGTTTGCACATTTGGCCTCGGAATTGGAAGATGCTCATGAGAAAGACGTCCTCTCACGTGCTTTGCTTGACGCATTGGTTGCCGGCGACCGGAAGCAGGCCACGGATGCATACCTGGATTTTCACAAGAAATGGATTCAAAGCCATGTAGCTGCAACGCACCACTATGTGATTTGCTTGGACGAGTCTGGCAGCATGCGCGGGCGAAAGTTTGAAGCTGCCAAGCGGGCTGTGGAGGATTTTGCAACGCAGGCCGCTTTGAAGAATCAGGGCACAGCATCAGCTGTGTCTCTGGTAATGTTTAGCCACGTTGCTCGGGTGGTTTGCAACCAGACGCCTCTGGACAAACACGCCAGCTGCACAAATAATATCACATACAAAGGAGGCGGCACAAACTTTACCCGCCCATTGGATCATGCGATGCAGCTGGTCCAAGGGAACAAAGCCAAGTATGACAAGCAATTCATCATGATCCACTCTGATGGGCAAGCAGAGTTTCCACAAGCACAGGCCGATCTCATGAAGAGGTTCAGGGATTCTAGAGAGAATTTGGAATTCTTTGCGATCGCAGAAACACGATCTGAGGCTTTAGACCTGATTTGCAAGGCACTTTACCCGCTGTCCCCGCTATCAGATCATTGCTTGTCGCAAGTGAGGCCCGAAGAAACTTCCGGCGCGATGCAAGAGACATTGCGCCGCATGAACGTGGCCTTTGTTCAAGCTTAGCCGTGTCTAGATGTTATTTAAGTACATATTCACATCATCACGTATCATTGGTTGGAAGCCTGAAGATCCAACGGATGTGGCATTGTTTTTGTTGTCACCACGGCCTTGCGCGTCATGCAGATTGGGTGCGGTAGAGGTAAATTTTAAGCACGCCGAGAACGAAGATCAGCATAGACAGAGAAAAACACATGCGAACACAGCTGCTCTGAAAGTTTTTCATGCCATCATTCGTGCGTTTGATCTTGCGCAAGGGAATGATTCAGATGGCTACCTGGCCTAGCAGGAACTTTGTAGCTGCCGGTTTCATTCGATGCCTTCCTTGTTCCATGACAAGCTGCATGGCTGCCAGGACTGGAAGATCCATTGAAGGCTGAACGCTGAAAGATTTAGATTTTCTCTGGGCGAGCAGTATTCTGGGGACGAAGGATGAAATGTTGCCAGAAAATGTCATAGTAATAGACACGCGCATTTATTTTATTGCAAGACTAGTCGGAAACCAGATTGCAAACTACTTGCGTGAATTCAACATACCACATACACAACAGGAAATGTATGCTGTCATTGGGGAAGTGCTGATCCTGGGGTGTATTACTAGGCTTCTACCTCCGTCATTATTATTTTTCTGCAGCAGCTCGCTCAAACGGTGCAAAGCCCACGTAGATTGCTTCTTAACTTGATTTAATAAAGATGTGTCAGATTTTGTTTTTGGCATTACATGACTTTGGCATATTTTGCATCCGTTCAATCTTGTGCATGCGACGTTTTCCAAGGCTGTGAGATTTGATTTGAATCTGTATTTCAAACATGGACGAAGTTCGTAATAACGGTCTAACTAAGATTGAGACCCAAACCTAGGTTGCCAATCCTGGACAACGTGTTTTACGACGGTGCCCGGCCCATACCGGTGCGGAAGTTTCGAAACTAGACAACGGATGGCCCGAGAGCGTAGAGGAGCAGGGTCTTTTGTTGTTAGTATTGAGACACTATATTACAAGACAATATATTAAAGATCTATTAAAGGCAGACGAGACAGACTAGTATCAAGACAATATTTACAAGTACAAAACAATAGTTTGCATCGTATCCTTCGTATAGTTTTTCACACACAAACACTTTCACACACAGACGCTTTTACACACATTTACACACAGACGCTTTTACACACACACACACACTTTTACACACAGAAGCTTTTAAGACACTTTGGAACACAGATGCTTTCACACACAGATACTTTTACACACAGACACTTTCACACAGAGACTTTGACACACAGAAGCTGTTACACACAGAAGCTTTTACACACGGAGGCTTTTGAACATAGGCACTTTTACGCACAGACGCTTTTACACACACACACACGCTTTTACACAGAAGCTTTTACACAAAGAAACTTTTGCACACAGACACTTTTACACACAGACGCTTTTACACATAGGAGCTTTTATGCACAGACGCTTTTACACACAGACACTTTTACACACAGACGCTTTTACACACACACACACTTTCACACACAGAGGCTTTTACACACAGACGCTTTTACACAGAAGCTTTTACACACAGACGCTTTTACACGCAGACCCTTTTACACACAGAAGCTTTTACACACAGACACTTTTACACACAGACGCTTTTACACACAGACACTTTCACACACAGAAGCTTGTACACACAGACACTTTACACACAGAGGCTTTTACACATAGAAGCTTTTACACGCAGACGCTTTTACACACAGACGCTTTTACACACAGACACTTCTACACACAGACGCTTCGACACACAGACGCTTTTACACATAGAAGATTTTACACACAGACGCTTTTACACACAGAGGCTTTTGCAAACAGACGCTTTTACAGTCAGACACTTTTACACAGACGCTTTTACACATAGAAGCTTTTACACACAGAAGCTTTTACACACACAGACTTTTACACACAGACGCTTTTAAACACAGACACTTTTACACCTAAACACTTTCACACACAGATTTTTGCACACAGAAGCTTTTACACACAGAAGCTTTTACACGCATACCCTTTTACACCCAGATGCTTTTACATACATACGCTTTTACACACAGAGGCTTTTACACACAGACCCTTTTACACACAGAAGCTTTTAGACACAGACGCTTTTACACACAGACGCTTTCACACACAGACACACTTACACACAGACGCTTTTACACACACACGCTTTTACACACAGAAGCTTTTACACACAGACACTTCTACACACACACACGCTTTTACACAGAAGCTTTTACACAAAGAAACTTTTACACGCAGACCCTTTTACACACAGACGCTTTTACACATAGATTCTTTTACGCACAGACGCTTTTACACACAGACACTTTTACACACAGACGCTTTAACACACATACACACACATTCACACACAGAGGCTTTTACACAGAAGCTTTTACACGCAGAGACTTTTACACACAGACACTTTTACACACAGACACTTTTACACAGACGCTTTTAGACACAAAAGCTTTGACACCCAGACGCTTTTACACACAGACACTTTTACGCGCAGAACCTTTTACACACAGACGCTTTTACACACAGAAGCTTTTACACACAGACGCTTTTACACACATACGCTTTTACACACAGACACTGTTACACACAGAAGCTTTACACACAGACACTTACACACACACACACACGCTTTTACACAGAAGCTTCTACACACAGACGCTTTTACACGCAGACCCTTTACACACAGACGCTTTTACACATAGACGCTTTCACGCACAGAGACTTTTACACATAAACACTTTCACACACAGACGCTTTTACACACAGACACATTTACACACAGACGCTTTTACACACACACACGCTTTTACACACAGAAGCTTTTACACACGGAGGCTTTTGAACATAGGCACTTTTACGCACAGACGCTTTTACACACAGAGACTTTTACGCACAGAGATTTTTACACACAGACGCTTTTACACGCAGACACTTTTACACACAGACGCTTTTACACAGACGCTTTTACACACAGACACTTTTACACACAGACACTTTTACACACAGACGCTTTTACACATAGAAGCTTTTACACACAGAAGCTTTTACACACAGAAGCTTTTACACACAGACACTTTTACACACAGACACTTTTACACACACACACACGCTTTTGCACAGAAGCTTCTACACGCAGAAGCTCTTACACGCAGACCCTGTTACACACAGACGCTTTTACACATAGAAGCTTTTAGGCACAGACGCTTTTACACACAGAGGCTTTTACACACACAGACGCTTTTACACCCAGACACTTTTACAGATAGACGCTTTTACACACAAACACTTTCACACACAAAGGCTTTTACACACGGAAGCTTTCACACACAGACGCTTTTACACGCAGACACATTTACATAAGAGGCTTTTACACACAGAGGCTTTTACACACAGACGCTTTTACACACAGATGCTTTTACACACAGACGCTTTTACACACAGAGACTTTTACACACAGACGCTTTTACACACAGACGCTTTCACACACAGAGACTTTGACACACAGAAGCTTTTACACACAGATGCGAAAGGGTTGCGCCGGACGCTTCAAAATCGCAATTTTACCGCAGTTTTTGGCGATCGAACCTCATTTCGTGCGAAAGAGTTGCGCCGAACCCGTGCAAATTGCAATTTTACTTCAGTTTTTGGCGATCGAACATCGTTTCGTGCCAAAAGGTTGCGCCGGACCCGTGCAAATCGCGATTTTACGGCGATCGAACACCGTTTCGTGCGAAAAGGTTGCGCCGGACCGGTGCAAATCGCGATTTTACGTCAGTTTTTGGCGATCGAACATCGTTTCGCGCGAAAAGGTTGCGCCGGACCCGTGCAAATCGCGATTTTACGTCAGTTTTTGGCGATCGAACATCGTTTCGTGCGAAAGGGTTGCGTTTCGTGCCGTCTCGTTGGCACTGCCCCTCGCCTTAAGAGAGAAATAGGAAAGAAGGAGAGAGCAAGAGGGCAAGAGAGCAAAAGGGAAAGAGAGAATGTAAAGATGTGAAGATGTGAAGATGAGAAGATGAGAAGATGAGCAGATGTGAAGATGAGAAGATGTGAAGATGTGAGGATGTAAAGATGTGAGGATGTGAAGATGTGAGGATGTGAGCATGAGAAGATGTGAAGATGAAAGATGTAGAGATGAGAAGATGTGAAGATGTGAAGATGAGAAGATGTGAGGATGAGAAGATATGAAGATGAGCAGATGTGAAGATGAGAAGATGTGAACATGTGAAGATGAGAAGATGTGAAGATGTGAAGATGTCAAGGTGTGAGGGTGTGAAGATGTGAGGATGTGAAGATGAGAAGATGTAAAGATGAAAGATGTGAAGATGAGAAGATGTGAAGACGAGAAGATGTGAGGATGTGAAGATGTGAATATGTGAAAATGTTTGACAGACCCCCACTATTAGAAGAACCCTTCGCTCAGACGCTCTCGGGAAAAATGAAACGACTATAAGAAATCAACAGGAAAGTTTATGCGACCAGAAGCAATGAACTGTTGAAGTTGTGAGGTGCAAGTACGAATGCACAAATTGTGGTTGAGATGCCGGCGAAATGACTGAAGCAGCGCATCAATGAATCACTGAACCAATGAACCATGAATCAACGAATCAAAAACCAACGAATCAATGAGTCAATGAATCAACGAATAAAGGAATCAATGAACCAATGATCCAATATATCAATGAATCATTGGACAAATGAAGTCGATGAATCAATGAATCATTGAGTCAATGACTTGAACCAGTGAATCAATGGGTCCTTGAATCAACGAATCTGTGAACAAACGTGTCAATGAGTCACATTGAACCAATGAGACGATGAGCCAATGAATCAGTGAATCAATGTGTCGATGGATTGGGTGCGCTAAACGCCGCACAATGAAGTTTTGCGCTCCCTTCCAGGTTTGCTCTGCTCGTGTTCACCAATCCTCGCAAATCGGCCCTCTGCAGTTCCAAATTGTTGGTGGTCCTGAAAAACTCGCCACCCCCTCCATCTTCCGCGCACAACTTCTCTTTGCACTCTTGCAAAGCTACCTCGCGTTCCACAACAATGAACTGTCTGTCCATGCCTCGCATTTACTTCTGTGCAAGCATCCGCTCTTTGTTGCTATGGGCTTGATGCGCGCTGACTACTTCCCTGCACGTCTCAATTCGGCCTTGCGAGATTCGAAAAAGCCGCTTAAAAACGCCACCAGCAGGTTTGCAAAGTCTAGATTCCCACTCTGAAAATTCCGTCTTCTGCGCATCAGAAACACATTTTTTCCATACGACAGAAACCCTTGTAAAACTTGGCCGGGGTCCCGGATTCTTCTTTTGATGGGCAACCAGACCGTAGAGCGGCCTTCAAACTTCTGCAAGCTAGCCCTTGCAATTAGCTTTTGTATCGACATATTCACGCAAAGCCTCAAGTGCGCGCTCGTTCGCTATGGCAACTATGCGCGAGGTCCGGAGAAACTCTTGTGCGCCTATGCAAGGTCCGAAAAGACTCTGGCACGGTCACCTGGATCACACAACCACAAGGACTTGCAAAACCCCTAGCGATTCTGTGTCCCAACAACAATGAAAACAGTTCTCGGAAGCCTTGGCCATTTTGCCAAAAAGAAAATATAAGTTACCCAACTCAAGCCGAAACTGCGACAAACAACAAATTTTCGCAAGAGACCACAGCTATCTCGGAAATAGCTTCAGATGACAATGTAATTTTTGTCTTCTTCCGACGAGATACCATGCGTTCGACAGATGAAATGACATGTTTGCTACTCGAGTTTTTTTGAAAAACACGGAGCTTCAAATAACGTGTTATTTCAGCAAGACTAAGTGGTGGTGCAGGTTGCAGTAGGTTAGTTACAACATGGTTTGGATGATCCGAAAATCAAAAAACACCTTTAAAATCATATTTTTGCTTTTTTCGCCAGAAAAGAGAAATAAAAAGAAATAAAAAGAAATAAAAAGAAATAAACAGCAATAAACAGCAATAAACAGAAATAAAAAGAAATAAACAGAAATAAAAAGAAATAAAAGGAAATAAAAAGAAATAAATATACACAAAAAGAAATAAATACACATAAAAAGAAATAAATATACATAACAAGAAATAAATATACATATAAAAAAGATAGAATTCAAATGATTTTACTTCATCCTGTTTAATCTGTTCAGGCTGAAGCCTATCAAAACAGATTTTGTTTTGACAACGCTGGCCACGCGGTCTGACAACAACTGACAAAAAAGGCACATCAGGAACCAATGCCGTTTTTGGTCACGTGTAGCAACGTACCTCATCGATCCGTCAAAACAAAATCAGCACGATTCAGCACGGTTAGGGACAAGCAATGCAAAGGCCGGACCAAACATGGACGCAAGGAAAGGATTCATTCCTGCCATCATTGGGTCGACTTCTCGATGACGCTTGGCCGTACGGGCCAAAGGACCATTGGCTGAAGACGACATGGGTGAGCGCTGAAATTGAAATGAAAGCGCACAACTGACCACACAAGACTCTGGGATCCAAAATGCCACCAAAGCGCAAAGAATCGTAGAGTTTTCCGCAGCGCATGGCGCCAGGAACACCCTTGCAGCACGTATATGATTTCCTTTTTTTCTCGAAAAATAGACACACATTTTTTCATTATTTTTCATATTTTTACATTGTTTCGTCAAAAATGAGCAAAAAAGAGAAAACCAAGAAAAAAGAGAAAAAAAAAATTGACCTCAAGAAATATTTTCTCAATTGACAACCAAATGCAGGTTATCCCACTGGCGCGAAACCCAAGAGAAAAAAAACGAAAAAAAAAGAAAAAAAGAAAAAACAAAAAAGAAGAAACATGTCACCGTTTTGCAATATGTACCCAGTCACCGCTATGCAATTCATGTTTGGAAAATTGTTCCCAGAAATCATGCTGTAGTGATCTGTAGTGACATTTCTGCACATGTTTATGGTTCATGTCGTTTTCACTTGTTTATGGTTCATGTTGAACGGTCTGGAACGGTTTTGCCATTTGTTGTAGGGGTTTCTACTCAATCACCTCTACCCAGTTCATGTTTGGAATATGGTGGCCTCCAATGTTCACATATCTTTATCATTCGTTGTGTGTTTTATTGTTTTCATTCATGGTTTATTTCATTTCCTGGTGCCTTTTTATTTTCATTTATTTTCATTTCTTTTCATTTATTTTCATTTATTTTCGTTTATTTTCATTTCTTCTTATTTATTTTCAGTTCTTTTCATTTTGTTTCATGTCCTGCTTTTTTTCTCTCTTGAAAAAACCATTACCAATCTAAACCACTTGCATGTCGACCCACGACTTAGTTCTGCTGATTATTAATAGCCAAAGGACATTCCCACTGCTGCAAACAATGAACCAATGGACGAGATGAACCAATGAATCAGTCAATCAACAAGTCGATGAGTCAGTGAAGCACGTTGAGTCAATGAGTCAATCAGTCAATGAATCTGTGAACCATTTCTTGTCAATGACCCAATGGCTCAATTAATCATTGAGGCAATGAAGCAACGAAGCAATGAAGCAACGTAGCAATGAAGCAACGTAGCAATCAATCAACGAATGATTAAATTAGTGAGACCATGAACCAAAGAATCAGTGATTTAGTGAGCCGATGAATCAATGAGTCATGGTCGGAAGAATCAATGAATCAGTGAATCGATGAACCAATGAATGAGGGAAGTAATGCCTTGAAGTAAACCAATGGAGTAAATCAATGAGGCAACGAAGCAATGAGTCAATGAACCAGTGAAGCAAGCGAACAAGTACCCAATGAACCAGTGAATCCATGACCCTTGCATATCAGAACATCCATGAATATGAGCGCAAGACAATGGATGGATGGGATAGATGGATGGACGGATGAGTGACCGAGTACTTCTTTGCTGAGCTACTTCTTCACTGACCGACCTCTTCGCTTTCGCTGAGGTGCCTCTTCTCCCAGCTACTGCTCTGTCTTCTCTTTGCAGCCTCTTGCCTGGGCTGCTTCTGCTCTAATGTGTTCCCAGCTACCTTCTCCGTCGTGGCTTCTGCAGCCCAATTCTTCTCTTCGCGCAGCTGTAATCCCGCATGCAGCAGCAGAGTCGCAGCATCGCTGATGCTTTCCTGCGTGCAGCCATGCCAGTGGGTTTTGTCACAGCCGGAAATCCAGCAAGTTCGCGCAGTGCAACTGTGCGGCCTCGACCACACAAATCCAGGGCTAGTCTGCGGCCCTCAGTTTTTTACGATTTGTTTGTGAAATCGAACTCCTGCTACAGTCCTGTGCGTTTGTTTTCAACAACTTTCCCAGGTCGAGGCCCCATACCGGAGAGACTCCAGCGACCCCAGGAGCCACATGCATAACCCGAAAAAAACATAGGGTTTCGCGCCCGAGAGTGTTTTCACCCGTGAATTGGCACTTTTCCGAACTGTCACAAAAATTCCCAACTACTTGATGATGGATCATTGACGTGGTTGACATGATGATCGATGTTGCCGACACGCTGGTGTGAATGCTAGCCATGACCATCGCTCGTAACTCGGAAGTTTTCTAGCTAAACTTTCTTTGATCACTATAATTGCGTAAAATACGGATTTAAAAGACTTATCGAAGGAAGTTTAGAAGTCAAACTTCCTACAATATGGACAGATGATGACAGATGAAAAAGCAGAGGTGGGAAGAGTCAGAGAGGAGAAGAGGAGAGAAGAAGAAAGAAGATCAGAGAAGAGACAGAGGCAGGAGACAGAAGATGCAGGTGCGCAAAAAGGTAGCAAAGTCGCGAAACACGGTGTTTTTCCATGTTTTTCCAATGATTTGTGGCTCCGCAAGGTCGAAAAGTAGGCTCGCTAAAGCGGCGGGTGCAGAGCCATCTGGCCAGATGAGAGATGAAAATTGCACGCGGCTGTGGTCCGAAGCACATTTCGAAGTCAAAATGTACAAAGCACCATTCTCGGAGCACTTTTGGAAGTTGAGATGATGAAAAAGTGCACGCCGTCTGCTCCTGCTCCTGCTCCTGCTGCTGCTGCTGCTCCTGCTGCTGCTGCTGCTACTGCTACTACTACTACTACTACTACTAGTACTACTAGTACTACTAGTACTACTAGTACTACTAGTACTACTAGTACTAGTACTAGTACTACTACTACTACTAGTACTACTACTACTACTACCACTACTACTACTACTACTACTACTACTACTACTACTACTACTACTACTACTACTACTACTCGGGCTACAGCTACAACTACAACATTGGAATTTCAACAACATTAGCCACAGGCGCAGCTTCAACTCCACTACAATACAATTGCAACTACAGCCACAGCTGCAACTCCGTTACACTACACTACACTCCACTTCACCACACTTTACCACACTTCACCACCACTACACTACAACTACAACTACAACTGCAACTACAACTACAACTACAACTACAACTACAACGACTACTACAGCTACAACTACAACTACAACATTACAATTACAACCACAACAGCTACATCTACAATTACATCACAATACAACTGCAACTGCAGCTGCAACCACAAATAATACTTCGCACTACAGTTTACGCCACACTACATACAGCAGTTGTGTTTGAGGTCACCACTGCGAGGTCACCACTGCAACCATTCCAAAAAACACAGCGCCAACCACCTTTCGGTCCATCAATGGATTCGCTTTGCCATCCATGCCTCACAGCAACTCAACCTTTCCTATAGGTTTCCCATCCCTGAAACTTCCGCCACCGCCTTGTGCCGTCCTTCTTGCTAAATGACGCACAAGCTTTTGAAAACTGCTCTGGCCTACATTTGCTTGCCCACCAATGCTTCCATTGCTATCCATTGCTGGTGGTGAGACATGTCGCCAAGACACCGAGTATCAACCGCGGCCAAGAGCTTCAACAGCCATGCGACTGCGTCCTGGCGCTTTGCTGTCTGGAGCTTAAACGATCATTGCTGCAGGATGTCCAATCGCATTACCCCACTCGCACCCCAATGAGATATACGGATTAAAAAATGCAGGCCGATGATAGTTCCAGCGATTGATGGCATGGCACCTGAGTTTCTAGATCAGTCAGCGTTTTTTACAAGCATATAATTCAAATGCCCTGGACAATGAGATACCATTTTGAAAAAGGGATGGTCCTAAACTGAGCATCATGTTGCGACATGGGTTGACACCATCCATTCGTGATTTTTACATACCATTATTTTATTTTTAGGGTGAATCCAGAAATTGGGGAACGGTCCTCGCTTCGGAGCGCGACCAAACACACCGTTTTGGAACGCGCCTGATCATCATGATCTTCATCACCTTCCACAGCCATATATATAATATATGTATGACATCAACATCATCATCATCATCAACATTATCATCGTATGCGTCATCATCATCATCATCATCATCACCATCATCATCATCATCACCATCACCATCATCATCATCACCATGATCATCATCATCGTCCTCCTCCCCCTTCTCATCATCATCACCATGATCAACATCATCATTATCATCATCATCATCACCATTATCGTCACCATCGTCATCATCATCACCATGATCCTCATCATCACCATCATCATCATCTTCTTCTTGTTCTTCTTCTTACTTGTCACAATCATAATCATCATGGTCATCATGACCATGGCCATCATTATCACCACGCCATCAACAACCACACATATATGTCATTATCAGCGTCATCAGTGCCACCACCATGACCTTGATCATCATCTTCTTCATTTTCCTTGTCACCATTGTAATCGTCATGGTCACCATGATCTTCTTCACCACCCACAACTATGTAGATATATATGACATCATCACCATCATCGTCATCATCACCCTCCTCCTCCTCGTTATCATCATCATCATCATCGTCATCATCATCATCATCATCATCATCCGCGTCATCGCCATTGTCCTCCTCCCCCTCATGATCATCATCATCATCATCATCATCATCATCATTATCATCACCATGTCCAACATCATCATCACCATGTCCAACATCATCATCACCACCACCATGACCCTGACCATCATCATCATCATCATCTTCTTCTTCTTCTTCTTTTTTTGTTCTTCTTCTTTCTTGTCACCATCATAGTCATCATGGTTATCATGACCATGACCATCATTATCATCACCACCATCAACAACCGCACATATATGTCATCGTCGGCATCATCATGACCACCACCACGATGCTGATCATCATCTTCTTCATCTTCCTTGTCACCATCGTAGTCATCATGGTCATCATCTGGATTGGCACATGATAAGAAACATTCTTACACCCTGAACCATCAACAGTCGTGAGCTCTAACCCCCCCACCCCCCAAAAAGCCTAAAAGGTAGAACCGTTGTTAGTGTCAGTTTTGGCACATGATGTGAACCTTAACCGAGTCCCCCACCCCCCAAAAGCTTAAAAGGTAGAACCATTGGCATTTTCAGGATTGGCGCATGATTGGAAACATTTTAACACCCTGAACCATGAAGAGTCGTGAACCCTAACCCAGCCCCCACCCCAAAAAACCTAAAAGGTAGAACCATTGTTACTGTCAGGATTGGCAACGTGCAGTTTGTGTTGCAGGCGTGGCCCTTGGTGACACCGACGTCCCTGTTGTGCGGCAGGCGTGGCACTTGGTGACATCGACCTTCATTTTGTGTGGCAGGCGTGGCACTTGGTGACATCGACCTAAAGACTACATTTCTCATTGGGGCCTTTTTTTGGTAGAGGCCTGTCAGTAAATCTGATGTCTGTTTTGTTGGCTGCGGTCTGATGTGATGTAGTTTTTTTGTGTTTCAAGGCTATGCAAACATGGTTGTGTTCCAAAGTGATGCTATTGACTGAGTTCCAAAGTGATCCTTTTACCGACATGGGCAGCTCACAACACGAACCGCATCCTCCGAGGACGTTCCTAGCATTACCCGTCTTCCTGACCTTTGTGCTGCCACGGGGAGACAGGACAGGGCAGAAAGGTGCACGTGGTTTCCTGGATCTGAAGAGTAGGCCCTGAGCCAAGAAAATGCACCAAAGTTAGCCAAAGTGGATCCAGCATAGCAGTGGCACAGGGCAATTTTTGCTGTTCCGACTTTTCGAGACTTTTCCGCTGTCTGATTCACGACATTTGCCGGCAGACCTAAAACACTTTCGACTTTGAAAGTTGTTGATGAAAGTGCGCTTACTGGAAGTCAGGAGCACCCTGCGGCCAGAAAGGCAGAAACACTTCACTGCGAGGCCCAAGTCTCAGTTGAGCACTTTGGAGGTTGAGGTGCCAATGTCAACCGATTGATCAATGGCCCAATCGAGGTGTCCAAAGGAATGGGGACAGAACTCAACGGATTCTAGTATCACTAGCTCTTGCATGGGCACGTTGTGTCCAAAACTGTTACAACAGTTTCCTTCGACTTCAGATCTCCAGATGCTGTTTGTGGACGCTATTTTCTTCAGGCAAGCGGAAGGCAGTGCCTTGCTTGCAGGAGTGAAGAGTTTCTGCTGAAAACCTTTGACTTGCAGCTCGCTGGGTTACAATGTTGTAAAATCAACAACGGATGATACCACATTTATCCAAATTTCACTGTTTGGTTGGAATTTTCACATGGTTTTTAAGGTGAACGTAAACTCAGGTGCCAGCCCCAACAGCTTGAAAGCTTCTGCGTTTTTGCCATAAAAAGTGCTTATGCCATAAAAAAAACTTAAGTGCTTATGCCATAAAAAACATCGGAAACCTTTGGAATTTCACAAAGCATCTGCACCAGAACCTTCCGGAACCTCACAAGGTATCTGCACCGGACCCCTCCGCAACGTCACAAAGCATCTTCTCCGCCAAAACCTTCCGGAACCTCACAAGGTCTCTGCATCGGAACCTTCCGGAACCTCATCACGCATTTTCACCTAGACCTTCCAGAACCTCATCAGGTAGCTGCACCAGAAACTTCCGGAACCTCACCAGGTACCTGCACCAAAACCCTCTAGAACCCTCCAGAACCTCACCGAGTACCTGCACCGGAAACTTCCGGAACCTCACAAGGTATCTGCACCGGAACCCTCCGGAGCTTCAGCAGATATCCTCACAGGAACTGTCCGGAACCTCGCGAGGTATCTGCACCGGAACCCTCCGGAACCTCACGAGGTATCTGCACCAGAACCCTCCGGAACCTTGTCCGGAACCTGGTGTTGAAGCTGCACCGGATCGCACCGGAGCTAATCTGGGCTAAAGACCCCATAGCAAAGTTTTGCTGTTGGGGAAAAACATCACGATTTGGTGGTTTTCCAAGTTTTTAAAGATGTATGAAGATTTGAAACTTGGGGCTTGACACTGTATGCTCCCAAGCCTTCACTGCCACAATCCACAGCTTCGCGCCTGCTGCAAGGTGATGCTGGCGTTTCGGCGAAGGAAACCAGGGCGGCCTGGAGTATACGGCAATGGAACATCCAATGTTAAGGGGAAAAAACAATCTGTCAACGGATGTAGATGGGACAGTTATAATCAAGAACAGAGTGTTGCAAAAATGTACCACCAACCTGAATCGCAACGTTCAGAGAACATTCACCAAAAGTTGATATGTATACAATTGTATAAGTGTAACATGGTGTAACATAAGTTTGATCCTACTTGTAGCGGGCAATAGCCTGAAAGTCTGGTTGCATATGGTTGCATATGGTTGCATGAACTCATACCAGGGCAAGACTGTCGCAGAGTCGCTCAAAAAAGCAGAAACTCGGCTGAAATCTGGCCAACAGAAATCACTTGGAGAAAGTTCGTGAAGCAGGTGTGTTCATTTTGACGTGTTTGGCTGGTGCTGCTCTCCACATATTGTCCCAGTGAGAAGCAACCTACAAACAGGTGCCACAGTTCATTGCTTTCGGGGTTGGACTCAGGAGAAAGCAGACGAGAAGGAGATGAATATCTTTGGCTGCTTGACCAAGTATTTGATCGGGTCGTACTAAGCTGTCGTTTGTGTGCAAGTGAACAGAATGGGAAGCCCGTCATCGTGATCGGTTCATATTTTTTCTTGTTAGACGATATCACATCCCAATTTGTGTAGGTCATATTTTCAAGACATACAAACAATGTTGGCTGCATCTCCCATGTTTCCACAGTCTCCAAACCATGGCTGCTCGAATAACTACCAATCTTTGATGTCAGTCCATTTTTTGTCTCACCAACTCTTTTGCCACCGAGAAACTGGAGCTTTGGGAATCATGGGCGCCGCCATTCTGCTGGGCGGCGTGCTGGTTGTGGGTGTCCTGGGAGGCCGTTTTGGGAGATGGGTGTCATCAGCCGCGTTGGTTATCCCCCGAAGTTACACCCATGGATTCTCCCTGTATGTTCCGCAGGTTTTCCCAGAAAAAAATGGTAAAATGGGGGCTTCAGGGCGTGTATGTTGGTATGTTGCTTGTTATGATTTTGTGTTGGGGTTCAATGTTTCATCCTTGGTTTTGATGATTTTTCAGGTGGGGTTTTGGGGGTCATTTTGATGCTAAAGTGATGTGTCAATGTTTGGTTCAGATGAGGGTAGGATTTGTTTAGGCTGTTGGGGTTTGTGTTTTGGTCCAGATGAGGGAGATACTGTGGATAGTGTACTTGTGGTTGTCGTTTTTTATTGTCAAGGTATGTCTTGTCTTTTTTTGGGTATGATTTTATTGTGTTTCCTTATCATCAGTTTCAAGACAGACCATTCAACTTGATATCTTTCAAAAGGTTCCATGTCTTTCAACATCTTTCATTTTTTATTCTCTCATTCTCGTCTTTTTTGGTGGCGTTTTTTCTTGGTTGTGTTTTGATTTGAACGTCTTTCGCTTCGCCTCATTTTTTGCGGACTTCTTCATGGACTTTCTGGATTTCGTCGGGGGCGCCCAGATGCGATGTGCGCGCTGTTTCGTTTGCATGGAAGCATCACTTTTGAGGACATATTGCGTTTCTTGAGGCACTATGTACACTCTATGTACACATTGTGGCATTATACTACACCCAGAGATGTTGATTGCTTTCTCCCGCAGCAGACAGGCTCACAAATGCTCACAAGATAAGATGAGTTCTACTTGCGGCATGTGTTGCACTATGAACAAGTCAACGCATCAAGAAATCGTAAAGTGCTTGAGCTCCAGCACAGTCCCAGTTCTGGAGATTTCCGCCATGGTATGTCGCGTTGCCTCATTGCCCGATGTTGTGGTTTTCGGCTTCTCATGTCAGGCCGACGAAACCACCGTTGCTTCTCAAACAACGCTCCAGAGACGGAGCCGACCACGAAACAGCAGATTGGAAAGTGGTTGGTTGGTGGTGGTGGCTCCTTGGCCATCGTGACCTTTGGATGGGATATGTGGCGGCATCGTCAAGAACAAGAGCGAGTGAAGAATATCATTGTGAATGCCTCTTTCAAAGCACGCGAGCCACGTGTCAAGATTGAACGGAAGATAATCAAGGCGTCCAAGCACCACCTTTTTTTTGTTGTGTTTGTCCCTGCGTTTCTTGACAGAAGGGATTTGTTCTTGAGATAGGTGTTATTTCATGTCATACTGACATTTTGAATTTGATGCACTATGCTCACTATGCACTGTGGCAGGACGAAATGCACCAGTTGTTGGACTTGGACGACCCCCGCCCAATCCTCATCTGGGGGAACCATGAAGTTGGCAAGAGCACCATCCTTTGGGAAGTGTTGCAGGAGAAACAGTGGAACAATGGAGTGCTCCACATCAAGCTCACGCAGAACAATCACTTGGCCACGGAAAAGGTGATGAGCGCGTTGGCAGTGCTCCATGAAGAGGAGGTGGTGCGTGGTTTGAGAGATGCCAAACAAGAAATGGGACGGCAACCCATCATCATCCTTGAAGTTCCTCGTGGTGTCTTCGAGCCATCTGTGATGAGCAGCGTCTCCGCCTTTGCGAAGTCATGGGGCTTTGATGACGAGGTTGCCAAAGTGCTGGTGATGGTCAGTTCTGCAGTGTCAGCCATGGCTTTTGACGCAGACGGTCGTGAGCGCCGATTCTTCGTTCCACCACTGACGAGTGAAGAGCTCTCGCAGAAGGAGGCCATAATGAAGAGCTTCAGTTCATGTGGTAATTGTTCAGTCACCTTCAATCACTTTAGTGCTTTTTGTTGGTGCTACTTCTGGCATGGGTTGGGATGTTTGCAGATGGACGTCTCCTTGTCAGGTTGAGGAATTCCTACGTCATCATGGCGGTGAAGAGGCCTCCACGCACAAGAGCGACATGATTCAACTCACAGGTGGCAAAATCGGTGTAATGGAGGACAAGGGTCATGAAACCATGGGACAACAACCCGAAACATCAACGAACCGTGAAACCTTGAAACTTGCCCACATCTCCTGCAGGACGTGGCGCAAAATGCCAAAGAGACATCGTGGGAAGAAGCAAAGTCCAAACGGCTTACGGTGCAAAGAAGTCAGGTCCAGAACTTCTTGGGCATTGACAACCAAGGTGGCTTTGGCCCAAAAGAGGTTAGGATGGCACGCACCTTGGCCAAGGCCGTGGCGCATAGCTCCTTCGAGCAGTGTGTTGATGCTGAGAGGTTCAGGGAACACTTCACGCCTGCGCACATGGCCGCAGCGGTGCGGCGACAAGGAGCTCATTGCATCTATGTGGATGCGCGGGCAGAGGAGCGACGCTACTGCGCAGTGTCCCGCACAGTGCATGACCTTTTGAAGAAGGTCTGAAGGCGGAAGTGGCAGTGGCGTGTGAATGAGAGTGCTTTGTTCCTTGTAGGACCAGTAGGACTTTTGGATTGCAGGTCGGGTGCAATCCGTTATGCACTGAAGGTGCCATTCGTGATTCATGGATGGTGCAATCCGCATTGCGTCCAACCAGACTGGCAAAACACAGAAAGGTGATGATTTTTATTGGGGTTGCACCTACCCTTCAATCCGGGATGCATTCTATCTGCGCTGCACAATGCACCGGTGTGACAGACTGCACAGTGTTCCAAGACTGGATGAGCAAAAGTGAAATGAAATGGCAGAGATTGAAGATTGGTTAGTTTCGCAGTTGTTGGATTGGCACTCTCAAATGTAGCATTCTTCAGGCCCAGAAGTTTGGTGATGATATCAACCACTTTTCACTGCTTTACTGTATCCAATTGCATCCAATTGCCCTCTTCCACTTGCCGAATGCGTCCGCGCCAAGGCTGTGAAGGCATCAGGGACACCATCTATTAGAAGGTCAATCCCAGCATTTGTCATAATGCAAGATTTGGGAAACGGGTTCTATCAAAGCCTTGAAGCAGCGAACTATTAAACAGCCTTCAAAACCTGATTGTTTCGGTGAAAATCCAACCAAAGATTTGCTGGAATGACATTTCCAAGCAGTCTCCAAAACTTGACGTTGGCGATGATTAATTTAGCAATCTTTTGGGGGAGCATTCTGTCCATGCCCCTTGAGCATGTATTGGTTCATATGCACCACACACCCGCGCAAACCCACAGACCCTTTAATCCTCCCGATTTGTTCATCTTGTTTCTTCAGGGAAATCAAGTTTCGTCGGAGTGGTCTGGAGCATCCAACGGGTTTGGACGGTGTGGCAGGGTTAATGTTTATTATGTGTATATATATATATAGGCATATGTGATGAAATAGTTCAAGTTGTTTTTCGTGGAAACGAAGAGAGACAAACCATCCGCCCTGCAGGAGTTGATGGCAGATGAGCATGTTTTTTGGGTAATGAGGCTTCGCCATACTGCTAACTTCAACTGAAGACAATGCAGTTGCAGTTTCCCAACAAGCTGCAACAACGACAATGGCATTCTAACAACTTTGACAGCGGCAGGAACAGTATTCAACAAGTGTCCTAAACTGGTCTTTTCGAATTTCTTTTCACATCATTTTGGGACACCTCATTTGCGAACACAGAACACCCCAAAGATACTTAAAGACAAGTCGCCTTATGTAATTAAGATTTGATATGCCCTGCTATTTAGTAATTGATGGTAAGAAGCAAGAAATGGATGAGGACATCTTTGACCAAATGGTTGAAGCACTCAATCCAGAAACAGTCCAAGAACCCCCAATCCAAACCTCTACAAGATGGAAACCCGATGGAACTTATGACAGCAAACCATTAGACCCCGAATACTTCTCAAAATACTATCAAAAGAAACTCTCAACACCCTTCAAGTGTCCCGACTGCGGACGCACCATTTCGTCCAAATCCAATTTATCCAAACACCGTCAAACCAACGTTTGTATGAGAAACAGATGCCAATGTTGAAAGGTGCTTTAAGACACCTTACGGCACGTTTCGTTCAAAGGGTTTTCCAATCCAAAATTTTCTCAATAACAAACATTTTTATTGAGAAGGTTTTTATGTTGAAGTCCAACCCCAATCCCAGAAATTCCAACAGGCAACCAATACCCAAAACTACTTAAAGAAATGCCACCTTATAGGGTAAGGAGTAAATGGCAGAGGATACAAGGTTGAAACATTCAACAGAGACATTTTATGTTAAAAATCAATCAGACAACCAATCCAATCAACCGCAACATCCTCAACAAACAATGGAAACTGAAAAACTACTTAAAGAAACATCCACTAATAATAATATAGAATATACTATAATGGACACTTCACAGCAGATTGTTTTAGATTATCTTTTGTCATCCGAACAGGGTGAGATATTGAAACGGAATGGACAGGAACTCAAGAAACTCAAGATTGGAGAGAAGACCTACAACTTTGAAAGGGGAAAACCCATATCAAAAATATTGAACACCAAATTCAACAAGATTAGGCAGACTATGGACTACAAAAAGTATGAACTGAAGGAAAAGAAAGGCATTAGATGGGTCAATCTTGACAAGAACAAAGCACTCACAGGCATCCAAATGAGATACAAAGCAACCACCACCAACGAACAATCTGCTTTCAAGGGTTATGTCAATTCATTTGCCATCACAAATGTCAGAGTTAGAGGCATCAAGGCGCTACAGTATCTCAAATACCAAGATTTAAGGTTGAAAGAGTATTTGATGAAACACAAGGGTATGAAAGTTATTTTACAGGTTTCCGCCACTATGAAGAGCAAGAAAACTAACGAAGAGATAAGGGAGAGCATCAGAAGTAGAAGATATAACATCACCAATGAAGATGAAATCCCCCAAAAGTTAAATCAAATGGCAACTGACATAGAGTTTCAGTTAGATAAGATGGAGATGTCGGAGAGTGGATTGGTGTTAAAGCATATTGATAAGTTGAAATTCAACTATGACAAATACAATCCTACTCGTGGAGGTTCATACATTGAACTACCTGAATGGTTGAAACTGAAACGAGCCTGTATCAATATTCAAAATCAAGATGACAAATGTTTTATGTATTCCATTCAGTGTGGTGTTTGTAAAGTTTATGAGAAAGACCATCCAAACAGAATTTACAGATACAAAAATTTAAAGGACGACCTCAACTGGGATAATGTCAATTTTCCAGCATCAAATTTTGACATAGACATTTTAGAACAGAACAACGAAGGTAAAGTATCAGTCAATGTCTATTACATTGATGATGAAGATGGTAAGCAATCAATCCTACTGTATAAGAGGACTACAGTTGTCAAAGCAACTCACCACATAGACCTATTGAAAATAACTGATGGAGACAATCACCACTATGTTTATATCAAAGATTTTAACAAATTGATGTATCAACAGGCTGGTAAGCGGAAAGCAAAGAAGTTTATTTGTCATCATTGTTCGGGTGTGTTTCATTCAGAGGATGATTTAACCAATCATAAGGAAAAGGGATGTATGGCAGTGGAAGGGCAAACTATAGAGATGCCAAAGTTTGACCCAGAGAACCCTGACAAGTTCTTCGTTAAATTCAAGAACCACTTTAAGAAACTAAAAGCACCATTCGTTATATATGCTGATTTTGAATGTTTGACTACCAAAACAGGAACAGTAAGCACCAAACCAATCAAGACTGACAAATACCAACATCACAGACCCTGCGGTTTTATGATAAATGTTGTCAATTCAATTGATGCTTCAAATGAACCATTCCTATATAGGGGTGAGGATTGTATGGATGTCTTCGTGAAAAAGATGATTGAAGTAAAAGATAAGATAATGGAGAAGATGAAAGAAAACAAGGACATCATTATGAAGGACGAAGACTGGAGGGACTTTAAAACCGCCACTAAATGTTTCATTTGTGGTGAGGACTTCAAGGAAGGAGACAAAAAGTGTAGAGACCATTGCCATTTTACAGGTAAGTATAGGGGATGTGCCCACGATGACTGTAATTTACAGTTTTCAATGCGTTATTACAAAATTCCAGTCTTCCTTCATAACTTGAAGAACTATGACAGTCATTTAGTCATTGAAAGAGCCAATCAACTATCTGAAAATGCCAAGATAGATGTAATAGCACAGAACAGTGAGAAGTTCATAACCTTCGCATTCAAGAATATGTGTTTCAAAGACAGTTTTTCATTCTTATCGTCCTCATTGGACAAGTTGGTCAAGTTGAGCAAGTATGAAGATGGACAGAAGAAAGAAAACTGGCAAAACAACTTCAAGTTCAGTAAAAGAAACCCCTATGTAAGTAATGACATTGATTTAGACTTACTCACTGACAAAGGTGTCTATCCATACGATTACTTCACTTCATTTGACAAGTTTAGAGAAAAACAATTACCACCGAAGAAAGCGTTTTACAGTAATCTCACCGAAAGTCATATTGAAGATGATGAGTATGAAAGAGCACTTAAGATATGGGAACATTTCGGTATAAGAAATCTTGGTCAATATCACGACTTATATTTGAGAACTGATGTTTTATTGCTTACTGATGTCTTTGAAAATTTTAGAGACCTTTGTTTGGAATACTACGGTTTAGACCCCGCACATTATTTTACACTTCCTAACTTTGCTTGGGATGCTATGCTTCTAAAAACTGGAGTGGTGTTAGAACCGATTACCGACCAAGAGATTTATGAAATGATTGAGAGAGGTTTGAGAGGTGGAATGTGTCAAGTGGGTCATAAGGAGGCAAAGGCAAACAATAAGTATATGAAAGACGAATATGATGAAACAAAACCATCTAACTACATCAACTATTTAGATGCCGACAACCTTTATGGACTGGCAATGTCAATGAAACTACCCATAGGAAAACTCAAATGGATAAAGAAGATGCTGACGGAACAGATGATAGTGGACTGGAATGAGAACGACGACAATGCCTACATTCTTGAAGTTGATTTAGAGTATCCAAAGGAGATACACGACGAACATAGTGATTACCCATTAGCACCAGAGAATATGAACATCACCGAAAACCTACTTTCAAATCACCAGAGGGAACTACACAGACACTACTACAATGGAAAGGAAGCAAGAGATGAGAAGACACCAAAACTCATTTTGAACCTTCAAGACAAGAACAGGTATGTAGTCCATATCAAGGCATTACAGTTTTATCTTCAAAAAGGAATGAAACTTAAACACATTCATAGAGGGGTGAAGTTCCAACAAAGGGCGTGGTTAAAGACTTGGATTGATTTTAACACTGAAAAGCGAAAAGTGGCAAAGAGCGACTTTGAGAAAGATATGTTTAAATTGATGAACAACGCTGTTTATGGAAAAACGATGGAGAATGTGAGAAAACATATGGACTTTGAGTTAGTCTCATCACAGGTAAGACTACAAAAATGTATCAACAGTCCAACCTATCAAGGATGCCACATAATCAATGAAGAACTGGTAGGAGTTTCAAAGGTTAAAGCAAAACTGGTTTTAAACAAACCAATCTATTTAGGAATGACCATTTTAGACCTTTCAAAGGTTCATATGTATTCGTTCTACTATGATGTCTTAAAAGCAAGGTATAAGGATGATGTAAGACTGATATACACTGACACCGACAGTTATGTTATACAAACTTTCACCGAAGACATCTATGAAGACTGGAAAGGGATAAAGGATTATATGGACTTCAGCGGTTATGATAAAAACCACCCTTGCTATGATGCCACTAACAAAAAAGTCCTTGGCAAATTCAAGGACGAGATGGATGGAAAAATCATCACAAACTTCATAGCGTTGAGACCGAAGATGTATTGTCTAAAAGTATTCAACGAACAGAAAGCAGAAAAGAAAGCAAAGGGTGTTCCAAAACTGAAAGTCAAAAGGGATTTAGATATGAAAGACTATGAGGCAACACTCCACGAACACATACCAAAGAATGTAAATTTCAATGCCATCAGAAGTAAGAACCACCAAATCTACAGTATAAACCAAAGCAAGGTCGGTTTAACATCTTATGACAACAAAAGGTATTGGTTCAACGATACTGACAGTCTCCCCTATGGGCACTACTCACTTTCCAATTAATAATATTATTTAACAATAATATTATCAATTGTTCATATCAAACTCCAATTACAGAGTTGTAGTTTCGGTAGTTGATATATCAGTTTGTTTTGTTTCTCCTTTTCCAGTTTCTCCACTCTTCCCACCAACTCTTTTACGCTCTTGATGAGTAAAACATCTGTTCGGGTCTTTTCGTCTTCGTCTATCTTTTTGATTTGTTCAAGGTAGTCGTTTTCAACACTGCTGTTTGAATTGCCCATTACCTATATATATGGTTTTAGATTTTTAATTCTTTGATTTGGATTTCGCCTTTGCTTTAGGCTTGACAAAATCTTTGATGAAGTTTTCAACTTCAAACAAGCGGGTTTCTAAATGCTCTATCTTTGTTTGTTGCTCTCTACATACCCCCCACAATATACCTGATAATTTTATATAACTTAACTTCTTAATGCCTTCATCATCAACCCTAACAATATCTTCCCATTCAGGAGGTATTACATTCATTAAATCATCAGCAATAAATCCAAAATGGTTTTTAGTTATTCCTATTTCTTTTTCTTCCTTCATTTTGAAAGTTTTAGGTTCAATTTGTTTAACTATGTCAGTGAAATTATGCTCAATACTTTTAATGTCATATTTTTTAGTAAAATCGGATGTATCTACTAAATCCCCTTCTAATGTATAAGGTGCTGGAACAGAAACTTTTGATGGCGTGACGAAAAGTCTTATGCTGTTATTAGCATAAAATCTTATGTCCCCGTTAGGGTCTTCATTGATGAACTTGAAATGATTAACACCTGCTGTATTTTCATTAAATATATAACTATTCTTACCAGTTTCTTTATGAAAATATGCCCTTTTGTCTTGATTGACATATATGTCTTTTGAAAAATTAACATCTTCATCTGCTTTTCTGTATCTCATATATTCTACTGAACCGTCATCTGTTGTATTACTGCCTTGAAAAACCATATCAGCACCAACATTTCTGTGGATAAAATAGTCTCCGTAAATATATTGAGATGACAACGCCCTACCTGTTGAAACATCAATTATATTTTTAGTGCCGTCTAATGTAAAGAAATTAACACCGCCCCTTTTAAATACTACATTAGTAGGAGTGGCACTATCAATTACATCAAACTTACCACTTTCAGCAACTAATGATATACCTGTATTTACTTCTACATTACCATTTCTGAAATACATAAAATCTATGGTGTTCCTTCTAAAACTGACATCAGCATTACCGATACTATCATAGGTGTTTGATTTAGCACCTTTTGTTAGTTCCACTGCTTGTAGCGTTCCTTCAAACTTCATATATTCAACATCACCCCTTTTAAAGACTAAATCAACATTACCAGCATTTTTTGTATTGATGACATCGGTTTGTAATTCAGTATGACATACGACATCTACATTAAAATATGCCTGTGTGTTTGATAGTTGAAATCTTAAATATTGAGGAAATGGACTTCCTCCAACATAGAACCGATGTAATCCAGCAGAACCAAAAATACAATAATCATACGCGGCAGTGCCACTTCCTATATTGATAGAACGGATATAACCTTTACCAGTTCCTAAATTAATCGCACCTCCTAATGGAAATTCTATGGTTGCGTTAAAATAAGTAGCACCATTAACCGTTAAGTCATAAGTAGAAAATTGAGAACCACCACCTATGACCAAATCGCCTTCTATTGTTTGTAATGTTTCACCTGTATATTTTACTAAATTAGTATCATCAACACCGCCACCTCCAATAGCGGGTGATGTTGTTTTATGAAATGTTATTAAATCATTTGCTAATGTCATAACTAAATTAGAAGCAGTAGCGGGGTCGCCTACATAAAAGTCAATTTGACCTGTCTGTTCTTTCATTACAAAATTCAAAAAGTTTCCAGTGTTTAAAGTTTCATTTATATAACTGTCGGTATGTTGAAAAAGTAATTTACTATTCAATGGTATATCTAAACTTGATGCTAAAGCCAATGGTTTTCCTAAAACTAAACCACCGTTAGTATCGTAATCATAATCATATTCTAAATAAACAGCATTGTTGTGTTTAAACAGTATGTTAGACAGAATATTTTTACTATCAAAGTCATTACTCTTCAAAACGCCTGTTATTTCGGGATTGCTGACATTCAATTTATTGTTTAATAAACCATCGGTTTCAACTTTTGTATAGTAAGGGGTGAATAAACCATCGGTTTCAACTTTTGTATAGTAAGGGGTGAATAAACCATCGGTTTCAACTTTTGTATAGTAAGGGGTGAATAAACCATCGGTTTCAACTTTTGTGTAGTAAGGGGTAAATAAACCATCGGTTTCAACTTTTGTATAATAACTTGTGAATAAACCATCAACTTCACCACTATCATAATAAGGGGTGAATAGGTTGTTTGTTTCCGCTTTTGTATAGTAATTGGATAAATCAACACTACCACCCCCTCCACCACCACTTCCTGCGATGTCAAGAATGTTCCTTAACTGTCCGTTATTTGGGTCTATTGTTCTAAACTCGTATGCCTCCACGCTCCTATTTATATTATAATAATTTGCCATATATATATATTATTAGATGATAAAATAATTTTGTAGCATTATTATTCCACTTGAATTCTTTGATTGAGGTTTTTGTAAAACATTTTCTTCTTGTCGCTTTCCATCAAATCTATGTATAAAAAACCGTGCCTGTCATTCGTGGCAACTCGGTATATCTTGTCTAAAGTTTTCTTGTCATACAACCCGCTCAATTCTTCCAAAATGGCATCTAAATCTTTTTGATTACGAAGCCTGAAGATGAAAAGTTGCGTGGCATTCTTCCTAACGACTGGCGATATTTGTGTGTATGATTGCGATGTGATAAAAGTTGAGATATACCAATGCCGACCTTTGGTGAAGAGTTTGATTAACTCCTTGTTCTTCCTGACCACCTTTTCGTTGTCAGCCCAGTCGTCTATGATGATACAGATGTTATATAGGTGTTTGCAATCCTTCTCCTTCATATACTTTATTATTCCTTCCTGCGTGTCTATCACGTTCTTCAAGTCCTTCTCCTCAAAGGTGTCAAAGTAAATGGGGTCTTCATCCGTGTGTTTGATGTCCATTTCTTTGTCAATGTATTTTTTCACAACCGTCCAGTTGTCATCAATGAAGATGGTTGGTGAAAAAATGTAGATTTTCTCAAAGCATCCCTTGTAGATGTCCAAGACCAAGTTTGTCAAAGCAACCGTTTTACCCGTTCCCGACGGAGCGTTCAGTAAAATCCTTGCTGGAAGACAAGCCATATACCCATAGGATGACTGCTTACAATTATATTCTTTGTGTTTGTAAGGCTTTATATTTATCATATTAAAAGTATTTAGAAATAAATTTCCGATATATGATATTGAAAAGGAAACCTTTTTTACCTTGAAAGGGTGTCGGGTGAAAATGGGACAGTTGCTTTTCAGTCCGCATAAGACGTTAATTAGTTTTGAACTCTGCGTCCTTCTGACTGACAAAACGAAGCAATAGAAGATGAATTCGTTTGTGCATTTTCTTTTGACAAATCTTTTTGATTGAACCCCCGACATTTTCGTTCTACCCACCCCCAGTAGAAATCTTCGTGTCGCAAAAGAAAAGTCCTGTATAGTATAATTAGAATGTATGTTGATGATATTTTCTAATTATATATAATCAGGATGAACGAGTATGAAACCTACATTGATACAATAGAAGAGATTGAAAATAGGGTCATTGATGACACGAAATATCCAGTCATCACCGACAACAGGGTGAAGAGATGCTGTAGGCACACATTGGAACTGATTAAAATTGTTTTAAATTTTCTCAAATATAAAATAGATGACGAAAAAGAAAACTAACCCAATCAAAAAACAACCAATCCCCGAGGACTTTGAACTTTCAGATGAAGAACCCGCTGTTGTCAATCTGAACGAGGAACAAAAACTGTCAAGTAAATTCATTACCTTTGATTGTCCCATTTGTAAGGGTAAATTACAATTGAGAAACGAAATTCTTATCAATCCGAAAGGGATAAAGTGTTCTTGTAATCCTTGCTCCTTCAAAATTACCAAAAACGACAAAACGATGAATGTAAGTAGAGATGACAACGGGGATATAAAGTTGGACAGCGAAGACCACAGTATCTCGTTCAGTTGGAACAGACAAATCACACCCGAAGATAAGAAAGTAGAGAGCACTAACAAGATGATAAGCGATGTAATGAGCACTCCAAGAAGTAGCGGTAGAAAGTCAATGAATGATATGGATTAAAAAGTTTCTCCCAAAATGGTGTAAAGAGTAGATTTTGCGTGAAAGCAAACTGATAAATAAATATCTAAATAAATATATATCTAAATAAATATTATATATATATATATATAATAGTATGGTGGATGTTGAGAGCGACAACCCCGTAAAGCAATCAGAACTGGAAGAACTGAAGAACAAGGTGAGCAAAATGAATAAGAACCTCATAACCATAATGAACACTGTTAAGAACATAGAATATAACCTGAACAACAAGAAGGAAGAGAACAAAGAAAATACCAACGACAAAGACAAAGAAAGAATAAACAAAGCCTTTGAAAAGAAGCAGATAGGCAGACCCGTCGGTTCGTGGGAAGATAAAAGGAAACAATACTTTGAGTGGATTACAACGGGTAAAATCACTCAACCCAAAGAAGAGACTTTAACATACTACAAAATCAATAAAGACCCAACCAACAACTCCTATGTGTTGCTGTCGTAGTTTCATATTTTAAATCTATAGATTTATAATATGAAATTACTTGAACTGTTTTCTGGAACGGGCAGTGTAGGGAAAGTCGCCAAAGAGTTAGGTTATGATGTTGTCTCGTTGGACTTGAAGGATGCCAACATCAATACCGACATCCTCAATTGGAACTACAAAGTTTTCAAACAAAATGAGTTTAATATCATTTGGGCTTCTCCCCCTTGTGTTGAATATAGCATTGCTAAAACCACTGGTGTTAGAAAAATAGATTATGCCAACAGCATCGTAAAGAAAACCATTGAAATAATCAACTACTTCAACCCTTCGGTATGGTTCATAGAAAATCCACAGACTGGCTTATTGAAACATCAGGAATTTATGAAAGACTTTGATTACTTTGACCTTGATTATTGTAAATACGGCTTTCCATACAGAAAAAGAACGAGGATATGGACGAACCTAAAAACTTGGAAACCGAGACCACTATGTAAAAAAGACTGTGGAAACATCATCAACAATAAACATAAAGAAACAGCCCAACGGATGCCGTCGGGTAAAAAGAGTGAATGGGGTGATAATCCTTTAATCCATCGTCAAGATGAATTATATAGAATACCCAGTGAGTTAATCAATGAAATTTTTACATCAATCGTCCTCAATGAAGGTCAGGGAGAATGAACAATTCACATTGTTCAAATCAACCACATTACCATAACTATTGACTAATTTGAAGTGTAGTGTTCTCAACACTCTGTTTGAAACATTGATGTAATCTACGCTTATTATTTCGTTGTCATAGATGACTGAACCGAAAGGGGCGTTAATGGGGATTTTCTTAATGATGTTGTAAGCACCCGTAGAACCTAATTGTTTAGCATCGCTCAACTCACTACAAGTAAGGTATAAGTTTCTCAACGCTAATAATGTCAAATATCCGCTTTTCCAATCTGGATAGTTCAACGACGAGGTGTAATTTCCTAAAACCTGATTGATGGATTTTAGGTTATTTCTGTCATAAGATGCTCCCGTCCATTGGATGGTATTATATTCCATCTCATAGTCGGTCATTATCTTAAACGAAAAATCTACATAGTTCAAAGCGATTGTTATTTTGTTGGTGTCATAGTCGTAAGACACACTAAAATAGTCGTTGTTGGCTTGAAACCCATTTGTTGCTTCGTTCATCTTTGTTTGTAGATTTGATGCTAATGTAGCACCGACATAGGAAGCACTCAACAGTTCAATTATAACATCCGTGGTGTTTGAAAAGTCCGTCAGTCTTAAGTATAGGTTGCTGTTTAACCCCGCTTGAACTGGATAAATGGAATTAGGTATGGTGATTTCGTGGATGTATAGTTTGGTGTCGTTCCCGCATTCTTGACTTTCGGGTAGGTAGATTTCAAAATCACTACTACTGTTGGAGTTCTGGGTTCGGTGATGGCTGTCTATGTATATCTTTTTAAATCTACTCATTTTTTATGATATAATAACTTTAGAAAATATTTTTAATCTATACATTATTATATATGCTTCAAAAAAGGTTAATGGATGATATGAAAACACAGGGACGACTACAAAGAATAAATCCCTTTAAAGAGATTGACGGTAAAGAATACAACAAGAAACACAACAACAAACAGAAGGAATTGTTGGAAAAATTCAGTAAGGAGATACAACAGGGAAACAAATACTTGGAGGAGTTCAGCAACATCAACGACGAGACGGGACTGAAGAGGGCATACAACAACAGAACAGATTTAGGACTTTACCACCACCCAGAGAACAAAACCCTTTACATAGCGGGAACGAAAGATTTTCCAAGAGACATTTTGGACGACACACTCATTCCTTTTCATATGGTTCATAGGTCAAAGCGGTATAAGACCGCAAACGACTTCATCAGAAACAACATTGACAATGTTGATACTATCGTCAGTCATTCCTTGGGTTCAGCAACAACGATGAAACTGAACCAAGACTACAACAAGAGATTTACCACCAGAACCTACGGAACGCCAACTGTAAGTTATAATGACAACACTGACAGTAAGAACACGAGGTTCAGCGCAGTAGGCGACCCAGTCAGTATGTTTGACAGAGGCGTGGATATAACAGTCAATAAGAACAGTTATAACCCTTTATACAATCACGGCTTTCACGCCGTCCATTATGGAGATATGGGAAAGTCAGAAAAGAATGTTGCGGAACCAATTAGAGCAATAATGTGAAATATTATTGTCTAATCGCTTGGGTTGAGAAAATTATCTGTCATATTTTTTCAACCTAACCAATCAACAAGATAATGTGATTTTATTTTATATAAGTCATATTATATGGAAGACATCGTAAGGGAATATTTGAAGAACAACAGACAGGAAATGAAGAAGTTGAAGAACGAGAATACCAAGGACAAAAAACACCTAACATACAATGAAATCAAGAAGGTCATAGAGAGCGGAAAAGAGATAAATAACAACGAAAATAAACCTATAGAAAACAAAGCCCAAAACAAAGGGAAGAAAAGCAAAAATACATTTAAAAAATATAATTTTGATATAACTTGATTAGATATATCGGTTATTTAAAATATTTTCTATATAGAATATATACAAGTATGGAAGCATTGGAAATTACAGATGTTCTTAATGAAAATGTCCTTCGGTATAGACTAAAAGGTGGAGCGTCCTACATTAGAGACAAGCGTATCAAAACATTTTACCCTTCTTCGGTCTCTACTTACTCATCCAACTCAAACAGTGTCATCCGCTTTAACCTAACGGGTGGGGCGAACGAATGGATAAATCTACGAAGTCTTTTGATAGGTTTTACCCTCATCAATGCCGACAATGACGGAACAAAAGAGTTGAGACCTGCCTATAAACCATCTTCATTTTTTCAACGAATGCGAGTGATGGCGGGTTCAAATGTTATTGCTGAAATACCAGACTTAAACCGATATGAAGCAATGATGGATATTTTACAAGATGACGGTTCAAGAAACTACACTGACAATCTTCGTTTTGGCGAGACCTTTTACAATGAAGGGAATATATTTTTTACATATACGCAGTTGGCAACGAACCCAGTTTCAAACACAGTTCAGAATGTCATTGACCAAGCCAAACCTGACAATTTCGGAGGGTTTAAAAACAAAAAGACCGTTTATTACCGACCTTCTTGTCCCTTCTTCAATGTATCAAACTTCATTCCTTTATCATACTGTCCGATTGTCATTGAACTAACTTTGGTCAGTGATGCTAATGAACCCCTTGTTAATTTAAGTGGTGATTTTACCACAACGAATACTTCATTCTTATGGAACATAGAGCAACCCATCATCACCTGTGATATTCACCGACTTGATGATGGATTATTTGCGGAGTATGCTGAAATTTTGGAAAAGCAATCTTTACCTATAACCTTCAACAGCGTTTCCGTCCAAACCCAAACAACAAGTAGAAGCACCGACATCTTCACGACCATAGTTAGAAATGTCAGTAAAGCAGACAACATATTCATATCTTTCTATTCAAATTTTGGTTATAAGGGTGGTTTCCAAGAAGTGCTGAAACCTCATAATCTTCTTTATCATCCCCTTTCGTGGGAAAGCGGAACATCAATTGCTCAAAGATACTATGAAAATATTGATTTGTCCTTTCAGTTGAGTATTGGTAATACCGTCATACCCGAAATGCCAACGATGGGGGTTGCTGACAACTACAAGCATCTTCAAGAAACACGAAACAATCACGTTTCAATCAAACCTCATATGTATAGGACGAATTCCTTTTTAGCGGGGTTCAACCTCAAGAAACTCAACAGTGCCAATTACACTGGACTGAATTTGAAGAACAATTCAAATATGGTTGTCCGTGTTAAGCCTCTGTATGGAACAGACCTATATACAACAGACAACGGAACTGATACTGGACTGATGCCTGACAAAATGTATATCGTCATTGAACACGAATGTATCTTGGAGATAAAAGCCCAATCTGTCATTTTCTATGACTAAAAAAAAGATAGGGGATAATTAATAAAATTATAATGAATAATTTTATTAATTATTTTGATTTTAATTTTGGATAGATGATTGACTTGTAAAGTTCCTTCGCTTCCTTTAGATGTTGTTTCTTTTCCTCTCCCTTGCTTGATTTCCATTTACCATATACCTCTTGAAACCTTTGATAGTCTCCTGTGTCTATGCTTTTGTTGTTGTTCATCTCTTCAAACTTCTCTCTTATCACTTGTATTCCTACCTTGCTTGGTGATATTGCTTTGTTCATTGTTGGTTTCCTGACTGGTGCTTTTGATGAAGATGACGCCCCTGTTTCTTCCTGTGCTGTTTCTGCTTCATCTACATTGGGTGTCTTGTTGTCTTTGTGGATGTTGATTGTTGCTCCTAATGCTTGTGGTTGGGGTTGCTTTCCTCTTACTCTTCTTGCTTTGGGCGGTTTGGTGGTTGTGGATGGGTCTTCCTGAAATTCTCTCTTCTCCTGCGTTGGCGGTTTTGGTTTCTGTCTCTTTGCTTTGGACTGTCTCACGCTTAAGGGTTTCCTCTTTTCTGCTGTTGGTATTGCTGTTGTATCCATTGCTTCTGCGGTGTTGGGCACTACATCTACGTTCATCTTTGATTTTTCCTCCTTTAACTTCTTTTGGTGATTTACCTTTTTGACTTGTTTGTTGATTAGTTTTTGTGTTGGTTTTATCTTGGACGGTTTCTCTTCCTCGTCTTCGTCGGGTATGATGGCGTCTGTCAGTTTTGATGCTATTAGTCCTCCTATTGACCCTCCCTTTGCTGTTCCTCCTGCTGTGGCGACTGCTTTGATGACTGGTTTGGATGATTTAAGGAAGTTCTTTAAGATGCTTCTACTGCTTGAAGGTGGTTCTTCGTCTTCTTGTATCCCTGCCGATGCTGTTGCTCCGACGGCGTCGTATGCCCCTTTGTTTGCCATATAGTGGTCTTGTGAATGACTTAAATTTGCTTGTTCTGCTACTCTCCTTTCGTTCTCTTCCCTCAACTCTGCCTCTCTGTCAAAGGACATCTCAAAGTCGCTGATGGCGTCGTCCCTCAAGTCGGTCATATCTTCAAAGTCAAGGTTGGGTGTTTCTTCTTCCTTCCTTGCGGTCGCTTCCTCTGCCATCTTTTTGAAGTTCATTTGCTGTAAGTCTGCTGGGTGGATGTTGTTTGTGTTCAGTGCTTGACCCTGCGGACTTTCGTGAAAATACCAAGCGTTCCTATCAAAGATTTTTCTGATGTCATTGGTTTTGAACTTTTCCCTGTCTATTTCCTTGATGAGTTCTGCGTAAGTGGGTATTCGTGTCAATCCCTGTTTTGCGTTGATTACTTCTGCTGTCATTGCTATATATTAATACTTTAGATTTTTATATTAATCTTGTGTATCGCCTCTCAACCACTGCTTATACTCATCAATTCTCTGTTTCATATTCTGGACGTTCGCCCCGTAATCTTCCAATCTGTGATTTTTCCTCACCTCCCTCAACCTTGTCATTTCGTTCTGTAGCATCTCATTCTCTTCCTTCATCCTCTGCTTTACTTGTAAGACCTTGTAGTCGTGCTCGGTGTTGTGATATTCAAGAAGACGCTTTAGGTAAAGATGATGGTTGTGAGTTGGCATCCTTGCCGTGTTGCTGTCGTTGTGGTAGTAGTGGTCATAACTACTATACACTTTTTTTCTTCTGTCTGGCATTTCGGGCGTTCCGCTCCTGTAGTTGGCACTTTTGTTTGAATGGACGGTTTGTCTTCTGTTGATGTCCTTGCGGACGTTTTCGTAGATGTCAGTTTTGTTGAGTTCCGTTTTCTGTTCCTTGATGTTCATTTTTATATATAATACTTTATAAAAATTTTGATGCTAAAGATTTCAATTTCTCTCTCGTCGCTTTGTTCTTTTCCTCTTTGGCTTTGTTGTAGGTGTCTCTGGCGGTCATTGCACTCTGTAGTTCTTCCTTCAGTTGCTTTACAAGGTCGTTTTTGAATGCTTCTGGGTCAAAAGGTGGTTTCGCCCTTGACGGTCTTACCCTTTTGGGCTTTGGCGCTGGTTGCGGTTTCTTTTCAACGGGTGGTTCAATTGTTTCTTCTGGTTTCTCCTCTTCTTTCGGTGCTTCCCGATAGGAAGCAGGGCTTTGCCGTGCTTCTTCCTGTATTGGTTCTGGTATTGTTTCTTCCTTGGGTTCTTCATTATCAATCTCTTTTACGACTACCTCTGTCATATATTAATATTATAGATAATTTTTTATACTTTCAAAATCTCGTGCCTCAAATACGGTTTGTTCAATCCTTCCAGTTTGAAGGTTCTGTTTCCGACATCATCGTATTCTATCTTGACAATTTTGTAGGATTGATTGCTCCATTTTGAGTTATACTCCTTCCTCTCGGTGTAGTTGTCTTTTTTCTTCTCAAAGACCTTGACCATATCATTCACTTTGACCTCTGGATATTTGCGAGTGTTCTTTTCCCTCCTTGTCAAATTCACCCTGACGTCCATATGGTTCTTGTCGTCGTGGGCATCCTTGGGTTTCATTTTGGTGGATGAATGGACGGTGTCGTTGTATTTATCTAACGCTTTGGACAACATTACAGTCCAACTACCGCGATTAAACCTCACCCTGTCGTGTATCATATTCTTCATTGTCCTTATGAAACGCTCCACAACATTGGCGTGAGTTAGGGTGACGACGTGAGTGATGCCTTCTTTCTCAAAGAACTCTTTTACCCCTGCTTGGAAGGCACGGTCATTATCACTATAAACGGACATTGGAAAACCCATTTTGTTGAAACTCTCTTTCATCGCCGACAATGTGATTGGTCCGGATTTTTCTTTCATAGGGACGACGTTTGCCAACTTGCTGAAGATGTCAATGACCACCAACCCATATCTCGGTTCATCGTTCTTGATGGGAATTTTCGTCTCTGGTTCTTTGGTAAGGGGTTTCATATCCATTATGTCAATCTGATATTCAAACCTTGCGAAGGGTGCGGTGTAGGAGTTTGACCCCCTGTATTTTCTAATCTGTTTGTTGGGCTGTTTCCTCATAAAGTTTTCCACATCCACCCTGTTGATGGTCTGGTCTTGCTCCTTGGCTTTCTTAAGGGTCTCATTGATTGAACCGAAGCCCGTTTCAAGATTATAATAGACATTGCTTATGATGTCATCTCTTGATAGTCTCCTTGCCATATATTATAATATTAGATTTTTAAAATTATCAACAATAAAAAATATACTTAAAGAAAAAATACCTATATATAGTAAGACTAAATAAGATGACTAAATTTGACTGTGGATGTCGTATAATGACAGATGTTATAACCCTGAACGATAGAAACCAACCTAATTGGAACTACTTGCTCAAAACCTTCGTGAATGTGTGTGGCAAGTGCTACAAGAAGCAAATGAAATTCCAATATATGGAAAACAAACTTATGGAAATGGAAAAGCAAAGAATGGAAATGTTTTTGGAAAATGAGGATGAGGAGGAAGACACATACTTTGACCTGACAGAGTTGAAGGAACATCTCAAAACCCTCCCACCCAATGAAAGACATAAAGTGAAGGATTTTGAGAGGTTAAGAAACATCGCCAATGGACAAGACCCCAACGAAGGAATGAGTGAAATAGATATGGTCATAAGAGAACTGGAAGAGGAGGAAAGGGAAAATAAAAACCAACCCGAGCCCGAAAACTGAACGAGCCCCCCAAAAACTACTTAAAGAAAAATTACCTATATATAGTAAGAGGATGCTATTTACCTATAAAAACTGTGGATGTTGTAAAAAAGAAATGACTGACATTAAGGTTTTATTGAAACATTTTTCCTGCTGGAATTTGTGATGAGATATGTGATTACAACCTTCACTGTTCAAAATGTAAAGAGTTGAATGATAAGGAACGCAGATATATAACATTCAACTATCATTTTGACCATTTTGAAGAGAAAGAACTAACAAGAGTTGAAAAACAAATACATTTCTTTAAAACAAGGATGGAAAAATCACCTATCTATTTATCCAACACCGACCGAACAAATGTAAGAGTAATGAAGAGAGAAATAGACGCTTTAATGGACACCTATAAACTGAAGGTAGAATTTCAAAAAGATAAGATATATCTTCAAGCGATTAAGTCTTATGTCAAAAACCATTGGAAATACACTTATCATATTCTAAAGAACTTTCACGACCTTAATTTCATCAATTACAGTAAGCAACGAAGATGCTGGTGGTTTCCTAATGTTGAACGAACTTTTATGTTTAGAAACAGGGAGTTCAAGATAAAAGACATTTTGGATTTTTTTTTGCGTGAATATGTTGAAGAACTGTTCAACGGTTATGATAAATATTTGAACATAGAAGAAATAAAAGAGCACCTACAAAAAGTGATAAATACTTAAAGAAAAAATATCTATATATAGTAAGAGAAAATGAGTAGAGCAAAAATTGAGGTTATAGATACAGGGAATATTGGTATATATGCTGACTTTGGTAGTGATAGTGGGGACGATGATTGGGAAAGAAAACAAATAGAAAAAGAAGATGAAGAGATTAGAGACTTTGTAAAGTGCCATCCTATGCCTTCACCAGATGATGAGGAAGGAGAAAAGTTTTGGAAGAAAGTAATTGATAGGATGAAATCAGGGGAAGGGGTAAAGGATATGACGATATATATGTTTGTAAATTTTGACATTATGAAAAAGATGTATGAAAACCTGACTGATAAAAAAAAACATCATTGATTGTGGAAAGGAACTCAACCGTGATGGTGAATTCAACGCAATGATTATTAACATAACTCTTTTATCAATAGCGATGGATGAACTGAATGATACAAACAAACCCTGCTTAACACAAATGAGAGTGATTGAACACTGGTGGGATGGAATAGGAAAGTGGAAAGCATAAATGATTAATTCATAATATCTTAACAACACATATTATGAAGTAATCACCCACCCAAACACAAACAAAAACCCCAACAGCCTAAACAAATCCTACCCCCATTCAATCCAAACATTGACACATCACTTTAGCAACAAAATTACCCCCAAAACCCCACCTGAAAAAACATCAAAGGCGAAGATGAAACATTGAACCCCAACACAAAATCATAACAAGCAACATACAAACATATACGCCCTGAAACCCCCATTTTTCCATTTTTTTCCCAGGTATATCACCATTCCATCCCATTTTAGTAGCAGATTATGAAGATGTTCTCAACTCTCCGGTATTCTGATTCTGCGGTAGTTATTTCAGGAGAAGTTCTTTGGATCGAGAGTTGACAGGTGGACCAGATCGGGTGACCGATGCGTGCCTTGGCGGCAAATCAGCGCAACAGCAGGATGATAATTCAGGAATGTCATCCAAACATGGCACGTGAGTACTGAGAAACATCAGCAAGACTGGAAACATGGTCCCATTTGGCATTAGCGATAAGGAATGTGCCCAATACAAAAATGCCACGTTTTTGATGCGCACAGAAAAATGCATTGCTGTTCAAGTTTTCTCAACGGCAGCTTCCGGTTGCAAAGAAAGGCAACTTGATTTCATGGTTTCTTACAAAAAATAGATCTCCAAGACATGAATCATTTTTCAGTTGGCATTTTTTTGGAGACAACCACGCTACTTTTTGAATACGGTAACGACATTTAAATATGTGGAGGGCGGGCCAGACCGCGAGGCCCCGGAGGTAGTATGAAATACCAGTTCGTATAATTTCGTATATTTAAATGTAGTTACCGTATGTTTAACTCGTTTCTTGCAGCCTTTTGCAAACTGTGTTTCCAATGGCCGCCCTTGAGATCCCAGCACCCTTTGGATCCTTGCAGGCTGCAATAGCGGATTTCTGATCGTGGAATCCGCCATGTAGAACTCATACGTCTCACCATAGATTCAGCAAAAATGGAGCGCTTGAGCACTGCTAGGATTGGATCTTGAAATGAGTTCATGAAGGTTCATGATGTATCATTACTTTTCCCCATTGAAATGGAAGGTTTGAACTATACCGCAGTATACCTCATTTCTGACTAAAAAAAAGAGCGGTGTTTGTTTTGGACATGAGAGGTCATTATGTCTGCGTATGGTGTCATAACGATGGCCTAGTCTGTGCATAGGAGTGGTGTAAGCAAACAATAAAATACAAAAGCCCAGGCAGCGCCCCCCCAAAAAAAGGTCGATTTTCCCCATATTTAATTTGATTTTTTGTGGTATACCCCCTTTCCTGGAACACTGGACCTCCCTGCCAGGCCTTGGTGCCGGTGATTGACCCAGATCTGCTCACCTTTCTGCAGCAAAAAAAGGGGCAACGAGTTCAGCGACGTAATGACGACCTGAATGATGGGAATTGGATTGGGGTAACGGGTAACTATTCCAATAGCCCAACTTGTCAGGCTAGTGAATAGTGATGAAATTCATCCAGATCTTTGTTTTTGGAGTGTCAAACTGGCTTTTTCACACACACTTTAGCACCCTGTCCAGTGTGCACAATTCTGAGACACCCAGACTGGACAGGGAAGGTCTCAAAACAGACATTGCCGCATCCAAATTCAAGATGTTGTGGATGTGACTGGCATTGGGTTTCAGATATCTTCACAACCATGATTTGCATAATGCAATATCAACTGGATTTGTGACCCATCATCGGTCTCACTTTGCGTTGGAATCGAGGTGAAGAGCAACTGCAGTGGTTCTCAATTCATCTCCCATCGTTTTTCTTGAATCCTCAGTTTGGCGAAGACACATTCGCATCTTTTGCAACTTGTTGGTTGGTGCAGATTGCGCATCACAGAGGTTATATAGTTGGATCACCACATCTGTCCAGCCCTGCAGCACCATTTTCAAGTCACCACGCGTGGTGAAAGAGCCAAAGTGTGAAGCCCCAGACGGTGGATGAACCCAGGTAGTCAGGGCTGTTTGGGGTCGAAATTCCGACCTCTATACCATTCTAGACCCAAATAAGATTGAAGATTATTTAGATACTCATATTAGAGTGTGCAAATTTAACTTATTTCTAGGCAAAGACATATTTTGGACGCCAACCTGCCAGTTACCTGTCAGTTAGGTGGCCAGGCAATTTTTGTTGGACAGTCAACTGGAAAATGAGCGCAAATGATGCCTGGTGTAATAGAGTATTTGGAGATATTTGGTGAAACTGCCATCCTATAGCTGGACGAACCTCTCCAATTCAACCCAGTAGAATCCACGCCCGAATTGCTCGCAGGTAATTCCCCAACAGTTCATGAGTTGACTTGTGATCAAGTTTTCCGACTTTACAGGAACATCTAAAAGATGATTTTGTCATATTTTGTCTATCTAAAGTGGCCCCAAAAGAAATCCTAAACCCAGGTGCTTTATGGGTGCTTACGGTCTCCAACTTGTCTCCAACTTGTCGGTTACACCTCCAAGGCCCGAGTGAATCGGCCATGGGAAATACCACGGGAGTGCGTCTTGGATGTGGTCCGGGATCCAAGCTTTGCCAACAGCGAGTCACTGATGGTTGAGTCGGTGAGATTCGTGTCAATGATAATGGACATTGTATATGTCAGTCACCTGTAATGTTTTTTAAACATGACGTGAAATGTGAATCCGCACTTAAAATTGCAGAAGGGCGTTACTTTCCTGCAATGAATAGTTTGAATGTAGTGATAATACATGGAATATTGTGACTCCAGGGTTGGGATTGGAATCGAAAATGCCGGGTGGCAAAGTTTCCCAGATACCTTAATCACTCCCATGACCACAGCAATTTCCCCTCCCACAACTCAAGACATCTCAAGAGTGTGTTTTTTTAGTTGTATGTTATTGTCGTTATTGTTCCAGGTGCTTTCAAATTGATATCTTTGGATGTTGGTCTATGTGTTAATCACAGGACATGGACGTATACATGCTCATTTATGTTGATGTGTACTTCAAGCATTGGGACAAGGAGTCCTTTGCAATTGATTGCAAACACTCTGCTGCCGCTCCCGTGCCTAACATGCAAAACTTCAAAATCGATCGCAACGATCTGTGTCAGATAGATAAACATGTTCAAGTCACAAGTTCTTTGGCTTTCTGAGCTCAGCACCGTTTTTTTTTCGAGGCTTGTGCAGTCATAAAAAGTCGGTTAGTTCTAGAGCAGAGCTTGTGTGAAGTTAAAAATTGCCCACCCTAGATGTATTACCATGTGGGAGCCGTCCAAAAAACCCAGAAAGGTTTTTAGTAAAGGACCTATTCTCGCATTTTTCCCATGGTCTAAAACCTGCATCGCGCAAGTTTCGCGCAAGGGCGGCCCAAGCTACGCGCAAGTACTATTGTTATCATTATTACAAGTACTATTTTAATTAACATTTTGATTACTACTACTACTACGACGACGACTACTACTACTACTACTACCACTACTACTACTACCACTACTACTACTACTACTACTACTACTACAACATTACCACTACTATTACTACTACAACTACTACAACTACAACTACTACTACTACTTCTACTACTACTACTACTTCTACTACTACTACTACCACTACCACTACCACTACCACTACCACTACCACTACCACTACCACTACCACTACCACTACCACTACTACTACTACTACTACTACTGCTACCACTACTACCACTACTACCCCTACTACTACCACTACTACTACTACTGCTACTACTACTACTACCACCACTAGCTACCACTACTACTACAATTACTACTACTACTACTACCACCACTACTACTACTACTACTACTAGTACTACTACTAGTACTAGTACTAGTACTAGTACTAGTACTAGTACTAGTACTAGTACTACTACTACTACTACTACTACTACTACTACTACTACTACTACTACTACTACCGTATCTGATTTAGATCTTAAATATCAATATCTCGAGTTGATAAACATAGATAACCAGGGTGGTAAATAGGCCATCCAAAGAAAAAGGAGCAGATAGATAGATAGATATAGATAGATAGATAGATAGAGATAAAGCAGCCAACGCGGTCCGGAAGACATGCAGCAGCAGTCCGGAGATGGTGAGCAGGAAGGTGTTTCAGAGTGGTTTCAGACCTCTTTTGGGCTTGTTTTTTGGGTACCCCCAGCTTTGGGAGATGAAAAAAGAAAGAGAAAAGGTAGAGAAAGAGAGAGAGAGAGAGAGAGAGACAGAGAGAGGAAGAGGAGAGAGAGAGAGAAGAGAGAGAGAGAGAGGGAGAGAGGAAGATGGAAGATGGAGACAAACAGAAGGCGAGAGAGAGAGAGAGAGAGAGACAGAGAGAGGAAGAGGGAGAGGAGAGAGAGAGCGTTGTAAATGGTGAGCAGCGGGGTGTTTCAGAGTGGTTTCAGACCTCTTTTTGTCCGTAGGCTACCTCAGCTTTGGAGAAAAAACAGGAAAGAACGGGAAAAGAAAGAAGAGAAGGGAGAAAGAGACAGAGAGAAAGAAGAAGTCTTGAGACGGTGAGCAGGAAGATGTGTCGAACTGGTTTCAGACCTCTTTTGGGGCCGGTTATGGGGCTACCTAGTTCTTAAGACATCCAAAAGAAGGGACTCAAAACAGATTGTACTTGAAACACATGCGGTCCGGAAAGACGTGCAACGGTCCGGAAAAGCAAGCACCCAAAACGTACTCTAATCGTAGCGATTGCGGTCCGGAAAGGCATGCAGCGGTCCGGAAAAGCGAGCACCCAAAACGCACTCTAATTGTAGACATTGCGGTCCGGAAAGATGAGCAGCGGTCCGGAAAAGCAAGCACTCAAAACGTACTCTAATTGTAGACATTGCGGCCCGGAAAGACATGCAGCGGTCCGGAAAAGCAAGCACCCAAAACGTACTAATTGTAGACATTGCGGCCCGGAAAGACATGCAGCGGTCCGGAAAAGCAAGCACCCAAAACGTACTCTAATTGTAGATATCGCGGTCCGGAAAGACCTGCAGCGGTCCGGAAAAGCAAGCACCCAAAACGTATTCTAATTGTAGCCATTGTGGTCCGGAAAGACCTGCAGCGGTCCGGAAAGCAAGCACCCAAAACGTACTCTAATTGTAGACATTACGGTCCGAAAGACGTGCAGCGGCCCGGAAAAGCAAGCACCCAAAACGTACTCGTATTGTAGACATTACGGTCCGAAAGACATGCAGCGGTCCGGAAAAGCAAGCACCCAAAACGTACTCTAATTGTAGCCATTGTGGTCCGGAAAGACTTGCAGCGGTCCGGAAAAGCAAGCACCCAAAAAGTACTCTAATTGTAGATATTGCGGTCCGGAAAGACGTGCAGCGGTCCGGAAAAGCAAGCACGCAAAACGTACTCTGAAACCACCCGCTGCTCACCATTTACAACGCTCTCTCTCTCCTCTCCCTCTTCCTCTCTCTGTCTCTCTGTCTCTCTCTCTCTCTCTCGCCTTCTGTTTGTCTCCATCTCTGTCTCGTGCTATCCTCTTTTCCCGACCGCTGCATGTCTTTCCGGACCGTAATGTCTTAGGTGCTTGCTCTTCCGGACCGCTGCACGTCTTTCCGGACCGCGATATCTACAATTAGAGTACTTTTCGGGTGCTTGCTTTTCCGGACCGCTACAGGTCTTTCCGGACCACAATGGCTACAATTAGAGTACGTTTTGGGTGCTTGCTTTTCCGGACCGCTGCATGTCTTTCCGGACCGTAATGTCTACAATTAGAGTACGTTTTGGGTGCTTGCTTTTCCGGACCGCTGCAGGTCTTTCCGGACCACAATATCTACAATTAGAGTACTTTTTGGGTGCTTGCTTTTCCGGACCGCTGCAGGTCTTTCCGGACCAGAATGGCTACAATTAGAGTACGTTTTGGGTGCTTGCTTTTCCGGACCGCTGCAGGTCTTTCCTTTTCCGGACCGCTGCATGGCTTTCCGGGCCGCAATGTCTACAATTAGAGTACGTTTTGGGTGCTTGCTTTTCCGGACCGCTGCATGTCTTTCCGGGCCGCAATGTCTACAATTAGAGTGCGTTTTGAGTGCTCGCTTTTCCGGACCGCTGCATGCCTTTCCGGACCGCAATCGCTACGATTAGAGTACGTTTTGGGTGCTTGCTTTTCCGGACCGTTGCACGTCTTTCCGGAC
>CAMXCT020001448.1:73526-143432 GCA_947184155.2 Cladocopium goreaui | reverse complement strand
TAATTATTTATAATATTTATACATAATAATATAATTACTTATAATATTTATATATAATAATATAATTATTTATAATATTTATGTTATAATAATATAATATTTATTCGAAAAACAATACCAAATTATTCCAAATTATATAAAATATATATCAATCAAAAAAATTTTTCCTTTAAAAATGTATATATAAATATATATATATAAATATATATATAATTATATTTATATATATACATATAATTTTAAATATAATTAATTTCATTGTAAATTTAATATATAATATCCCTCCAAGAACATATATTATAAATTTTCAACAAATTCCATCGATAATATAATAATAATTAAGATAATAATTATATTATTTTAATAAAATATTATCAATTTATATAAAATGTATTTCAAAAAAATATAACATAAATTTAAGGTTATTATCTAGGATATAACCGAATATTTCAAAATTGGAATATACAATCTACAAAAAGGTGTAGATGGCTAAAACAAAAAAAAATGGAAACAAAAATAAAACAAACGTTTCAGAGAGTCTTGGCTGGGACCCCCCCGCCCCCTTCCAAAGAGTCTAGAAATATTGCATTTTTTGTGCTTTTTCCAAGGTTTTTACCCAGTGTGGGATATTTCAAGGAAATTGGCATGAATCACAGGCAAAGCTGTCAAAGTACCTTGGGGAATGCAATAAAACATCTCAAAATATCAGCTTAAATCATGGGAAAATTGCATTCCCAGGGACTGCCGTTCTGCATAAGAAAGCCAAGAAACATCATGAGTGGATAAATGACTGCCAAACACACGCGATGAGAGTAATTAGGGATAACAGCAATGCCAGGACCTATCCTTTAGTTTCCTGTTTGGGGGGGAGCTGAGAGCTCCTAAAAGCAAAAGTAGTTCATTGTTTGGGATACGTTAGAAAAGGGATGAAATAGAATTGATGTGGATTAATTTAAATTAATCCTTGGATGTAAAATTTCTTTTCAAACCAATCAAATTGGATATGATATTCAAATTGCCTAATTTTGGAATTGATAATGTCTTTATTTATTGAGCCGCTGGAATTCAATCATATTCAGAAAAGATATATCAACGGGATTTCCGTTGGTTTCAGACCGCCGCAGCCACAACACGTGGCTATGGAAGTCTTGAAGGGACGGACGGTGGCCCACGGATACATAGCCCCGCAGGTGTTCTTGAAGCAAACGGTACCTAAGCAGTGCCCAGCTCACCCTTGCCGCTAGTGTTTTTCATGTGGATGCATATGGAGGTTTCCTGAGTCATGGAGTACCCCAATAGCTGGATGCTTTATAATAGAACAGCCAAAAAAAATGATGAGTTGGGGGTAGCCCATAAATTGGAAATGCTTACCGTGTGGGTTTCTTCAAAATGGTTTACCACAAAAATGATTCGAAGAACTGGTTGAAATAAAGTTGCCGTGTAGTTATCTGCATCCCCCATGAGATATTTATGGGATAGTAATGGGGTAGTAATATATAGTAATGGGATGTAATGGGATAGTAATGGGATATTTATGGGATAGTACTTTATAACCCATAATCGACAGGGATTCAATGTATCATAAGTATCATATTAAATTGCTCATTCCGGATTGCTTTTGGCACGTGCTACTGTAGTGCTTTGCAAATAACAACATGTCGTGGGAGGTAAGGTCAAATGTATGTTCACCCAAGTATGTGCTATATACGGATTTGTCTCTAGCGTGGTGATATCCGAAATTGGGGACAATTGTGGTTGGTAACCCATGGAATGTTCGGGGTCTAGCAGATTGCGAGATTTTTTCATTGTTCACAACGTTCACAATACACATATTTCATATATATGAACATACACGAACCTTCAGAAAAACAAAATTGATCCGCAACCTCAAATGTCTGACTGTAATTTCATTGCAAATGCTTTCTTGACACTTTCTTCTCTCACTTCTTTTTCACTCCTTCCCTCTGACTCCCTGTCACCTTCTCGAGTTGCATGATAGCATCAGGTCTTGCCGTTGAACCGAATGGGTCCGTCTGAAAAGGGGGGACGCCCATATGGCAATTTTAAATATATAATGTCAATCGGACATATTATGATTTACAGTACCATGAAAATTGGATGTGTTCCAAATCATTTTTTTCACAAACCATATCTTTATGAGCTAGTCCGTTAGGGAGATATGATTTCGTTCGTTCGCTGTTGCTATTACTGTCATCCTCCAGGAATGGCCTGGGGGTGGATAGGGATTCCCAGGTGGATTATGATAATCAGCACAGCATGCTGGAAATCCATCGAGTAGCAACCAATCTGCAATGCTATCTTGTTCATTGCTTCAACAACATTGCGGACATTGGATCCATTGCCATGCAGATCAATAATGATCAATACCTTGCCCTGCTGCACGTTGCTGGTGTTGCGATTGTATTGCGAGGGAGTGAAGTTCTTGGCCAAACTTAAAACCTCGTCTCAATGAAAACTGCCATAGCTTTTCTACCACGAATTTTGGAGAAAACCGCAAAACTATCTGAGAGCTTCCACAAAGTCGTCTCATCAGTCGACTCATTTGTGCCCCGCTGAGTTCACATGCAGCTTTTTTCACAGCATGGGGTTCTCTGAAAATGCTGGATAAACAGCTCAGCTGACATAGCAATTGCTATGGGGAAACATCCTGAAACATGACCATCACTCATGGAAGTTTGTTTTTTTCCCAATATTTTCAGATAAAACCAACCAGCACCAAGAAAACTGAAAGCGGGTGTCATGTGAATACTGAGGACTTCTTCAAAAATCAATCGCTGTCACCTTGTCGCACTTGACAGCATCTTGCCCACCATCCATCCAAGATGCAAATGGAACTCATTGGCAGGATCGCAGGCTGAAGTGCACTCATCCATCAAAGCAAAAGAAATACCTCAGCTTTATGTGGGATGTACAAGGTATCTAGTGGGATTTACCGAAAATATTGGGATTGAGCACGAAAAAACACCAGAAATACCTCAGCAAAAGGTATTTACCCAACAAAAATTGGGAATAACTACCAGATGTGGGGATGTAGTGGGATATATATATATATATAATTATATAAAGGGATAGTGCCTGGTCAAAAGATTGTTTCTGCTTTGTAGGCATCCGTCCTGAACGGGAATGCTGATTTATCATAGGTGTACATTGTACACATCACTATTATTAGATTGATAGATTGATGACCATCCATCCCAAATATGGGTATCTAAACCATCGACCATTCAACATATACCACCAATGGGATACTTACCATCTAAGTTCTGGCCAGTGCAAAGAATTGCGAAAGGGAAGGAGGTCGGCAGGTGATCGAAACGAGTCTGCTATCCGCCACTTTCTTTAACGAAAGTCAGAGTTGTGCATGAGACATGAAGCCACGAGTTGATGCCCTGCTTTTTCAAACAACTCTTGTTCTCTGCTTTTTTGCTGCACTTACCATCCTGTGATATACCCTCACGGGCCCTCAAACATGCTCCACCATTTAGTTCGATGAATTTTCGGATTTTTCCCATTATTGAAACCTCCATTGATGCGCATTCTCAACTGCCATCTTTGATGACACCAGAGGGTAAGCATCTTCCAATAAACAGCTAAGACCATCGACCCTGGCCTAGGTGACCTCGCTGCATGGAGTAGAGTCGAGGGTAAATCCACCAATCTGTCAGGTTCTATTAATCAGACGAAATTGCAAAATTAGGTGTAATTATGTGTGGATGATCTAAGTCGATGTAACAACGTACTACAAGAATATCCAGGAACTTACAGAGGTGGTGCCCGAGTTCGGTAGCTTAGTTGATGCAAATAACTCCAATAGCTAGGCTTTATGGTAGATGTATGGAACTAGTTATATAATGGCATGGTGGTTGTAAACCAGCGAACATATCCTCCGGTACATATGGCACTGCAAAATCCACCAATAGTTGGATGATTTTCCGATGTAAATAGCCATTTAGGGCATTTCCCAGCCATGTTTTATTATATCACTGGAAGGTAACATATAGTATTCATATGTACTCATTAGTTGAAAAATTATATATATACCTATGATATCCCCTTTTTGGATGATTAAATTATGTTTTTTTTTTAAATCTCCCCAGCGTGCCATGTTTAGCTTGTCCCATCGCATTGATCCCAAGCACTGGGACGCAGAAGGACCCAAGCAAAGTTGATACGTTGCTGTTGTCCCAGCGACAAAAGGCCTGGAGCTTTTCCGGACGGGGGAGACAGGGGCACCCTTCATATTTTTTTATCCAAACAGTACAGTTATGGCCATGGGATCATAACTCCTGTAACACTAAGGCTATATGTATCTATGTATATATATACACATATATATATATATGTATCTCTATATATATATATATGTATATATATATGTATGTATGCATATATATATATGGGTAAATTATAATATTTCACTAACCTGAATTAAGGCCATTTGGGGATAATTCCTCTTATTAACCATGATTCCAGTGAGGTCGCAGTGAGGTCGTTATAATTTACCCAGATATATATGTTTCTCAAAAATTGAAGAAACAGAGTCTCTCCCAGGCCTTGGCTTACCCGGGAACGGGTAAACGACATATGCTTCCAAGTAACTGGCCCAGTCCTTGACTTCCTGAGAATCGGAGATCAACAGCAGTGACGAATCAAATCATGTTTGAAAAGGAGATGGCGCTTGGAAGAATTCGAAAAAGAAACAGCAGATGTACATTGTTAACATGATATGATATTTCTGGCCATTTCTGGCCCTCTTTAGGTTGTGTGTTCTTATTTTTTGCCATGATTCACCCATCAACATCGCTGGCACTTAGCCATTCATCTTCTTGGATTTGCTAACCCCAAAATATCGAACAGAATTTCCCCATAGATTCCCCAACATAAGCCACATCTTCGTGGGAAAATCAACAAAAATCATCAGCAAATACTGCGGCATCATCTATCAAATTTTCCCAAAGCTCCGTTGATATAGTAGAAATCTATAGAAATCTAGAATCTAGTGGACTTTCCCATGGGATTTTCCGATTCTCCTATCCTCGACTCCGCATTCCTCCAAGGGTCCCACAAGCCATGCTCCTGCAGCAGGTCCTCGAGCCGAACTCGTCGCAAGGCGTCTCTGATGGCGTCCTCCGGGATCTCGTGAGCTACGCAGGGATACAGCAGCTGATCCTGGTCAAACAAGTGATGTCTCAAGCTGATTCTTTGAGGATCTTCTTTAACGTACTGAAATATCTTGATATATATTGAAATATATAATACAATATGTATTTATATATATATATATATATATATTTGTATATATATATATATGATTATATGTGTATAATATATATATATACACATATAATTATATATATATGGCACTGAATACTCACATTGATCATCATTGATCCGTGAATTTTGAGGGGCCTGCAGGAGATTTCATCATTTCCAAACGATGTTCGAACCCAAACAAAATCCTCAGGGAGTCTGAACCGGTCCTTCAAAGAGCCCAGAAACATGTAGGGTTTTTGCGGCATGAAGAAGACTGACGATCTGCCACACAATTCCTCAGCTTTGGTATCAATCCAACGATTCTGTATGATTCTCATGACATGTCTGGGAATGCCCAAAACCACACCATCTCACCTGAATTGTCAACGAGTAGTCTGCTCGGTGATTTGCAACCCGGAAAATGGAAATATATGGGTCATGTTGGATCACCATCTCAAAATATTCCAACCAAATATAGCCATAAGATGCTGTAAATGCTGAGCAAAAAAAACACCACCAACCACCTGCAGTAATCCCTGGTTGCTTGTCTCTACACCCTTAGTTGTGGAGATCTGGGGTGCTAGGCTATGCCCAAACAGATCCCAAAAAAAGTGGGTCTCCGAGGTGCAATGGTGCCAGCGCCATCCTTCCATAGGCCTGCAGCGGCCCGAAGCAAGGAACTTTTGCCAATGCCGCTTTCACCTGGCAAATCTTCGCTCCACGCAGAATCCAGAGACTTCTGTGGATCATTTCGCTGAGGTCTTAGGTCCTGCTGGCAGAATTGCAGATGAATATTTTGTTCCTCACCCAAACAGAACTGCAAGAAAAGATAGATATGATTATGCCTTCTCTCTAAGAGCAGCAGTTTCAGTTTCAATCACCACAAGTAGAACATTTGTGTGCGTTGGGTCACGCCCCCGCACAATACATCGTGCAAAGGCAGTGACATCTGACCAACCTGTCCTTATCATTCCGATCTCACGCAAATCATGGCTTAATGGACCCAATCAAACATGATCTAAGTGGTGCTCTCCTCTAAAAGAATCTATGGAACATGGGGCATTTATAGATGATTTTACCTCTTAAAAAAATGTGATTTTCCATGGCTATGTTAAATTACCAGAGGGTATTCTATCCGTTGCCTCATAAAACTTCCCCATCAAATCGTCTTCTCAAACCCCGTTGGATTAGCAACAAATTTAGCCATTGCTCAGGCATTGCAAAAAGGTTCAGTGTATTCAATGAACACAATCAGATCGGCTTGGTTGTCCTTCTAAAATTCCCCAAAATCCACTGGGTTTCAGCAATTCATTTCTATAGAAACGGATCATCAAACACCTCCCCCACCAACTCCAAGTTCCCAGGACTTTCCGCCTGAGACCAGTAATGATTGCCCCTCTGACACCTCGAAGGATAACTTCTCAAAGAGCACCTGGAGGCGAGGCTCGTGGGATGAACAGAAAGTGGGCTGATCCTTGGCACAATCGATTCACCATAAATAAATGATTGATTTTCCAATAGTTGTGGATGGCTCACTAATTGATGGTTATTTTACACCAAAAATATCAAACAGAATCCATATACAGTACATTTATATATATACACATATAATAATTGATAATACTATATGTCATTATGCGTGTGTATATATATATACCTAGTGACTCATGTATCCAAAATTTCGGGCGCATTCCCAACCTACAAAAAAATCAGGCGCAAGTCCACAAGAATGGCGCAATGTAGAAAACATGGCGCAATTCCGCAAAAACGGCGCAATGGAAATTCTGCACGGGCAAGGACGGCGCAATCACGGGCAAAAACGGTGCAATCATTGGCAAAAACGGCGCATTCCAACACCAAAATCTAAAACCATATTTGTTTCCCAAAGAACGGCGCATGCCAGAAATTTCAGCGGCAATCAGATGAAACACTGTTTTGCTAGACCAGCATCAAAATTTTGATGTCGCTCGAGTCTCTAGGTATATTATATATATATATATAGAATTTAACGACCTTGCAACTAGAATCATCACTTTGGCAACTGCTATCTTCACCCAACAGATGGATTTTACACTTTTTTGCGCCTTGGGTGGGACATCGCGATGTGTCGGCGTGCGCAAGGTCACCTGCTTAAAGCGTAGTAGAGAGCCCTGCAACTCGGACCTTACGAGAGTCTCACGGGCAGATAGAGGGATGGCACGTAGCCATCCACGATACACTAAGTAAATCGCCAACGAGTGGTACAGTTATAGGGGTGATCTGGCCATTCCCTGCAAACAACTCCAAGTTTGGTTGACTCAAAGCAAGCAATTCAATCCAATCATGTCCTCTTGGGAAAAGCAGAAAGGTCGGTTTGGTACAAATATTGCCGCCTGATGCCTCCTGATTGAAGCAACATGAAATGGGACATCTATGTCTCAGGCGACAAGTCAGCCATGTTGCAATGGTTAGGCATGGTTAGGGCATGTTTGGTGGCAAGGCATCAATTCTTGAGATCTACCTCAGAACCTCACTCTCCACAATCAGTAAGTATATATATAAATCCAAGAACTGCGTACTTCTACGCATCTTCCATGGGTAGATTGCTGCTCTCGGTACATCCATTGAGACAAAGACCAGGGTATTCTTGGACTTGCCTTCTCGTAAACAAGCCTGACAATGGAATCAACCCTGTTTTTTCATGGGACAATGATCTATCAATATAGCTATCAGTTATATATATATAATTTTACAAAGGATAAACGGTGATAAACCTTGGGATTTATCATAGCCAGCTTAGATTACGAACTAGTAACTACCACATCTTTAATATCTTCAAATAAAGCTTCGCCAGTTTTCTCACCGGCAGCTATAGCTAAATCAAAACCAATGGATTTTCACAGGCTTCGGCTATTCCCCAATCAAAAAAAAACCGGGCAGAAGGGTTCCAAGAGGCCCTCCTGCAAAACAGACGCAAATGTCCTACGATCAAAATTGGAAAACAAAACTTCGATTTGATAAAACTCTCAAAAACAAAAGTCCTGTTTTTTTTAACTCTCCAAGAAACCCTAGGTTTTTTTAAAAAAATCACCATCAGTTGTTTATTCTAGTTCTTGTTCACCATCCGCTTTTTCATGACTAAGGATCCCATGAATTCCCCCACTTCGTCGATCGTTGAGTGCGTCCTCCAGATGTTCCAGGCGCCGCAAGCGCACGGAGAGGTCGCTCAAGGATTCCAGGCGGTGCATGGCTAAGGTCAAGGCTTCCAGGATGATGTTGAATGCCATGGTGGCCTGGCCATTTATTCATATGTCAATCCAAAATTCAAACATAAGGCGGTAGTGATTGATACATCTTTATTGAGATCATCTTGGAAGCCAGCAGCTCAGAAGGAGCCTTTACCCTTTGCCATTGTTTTTCATATTTTGTCAATCCAAAATCAAACATAAGGCGGTAGTGATTGATACATCTTTATTGAGATCATCTTGGAAACCAGCAACTCGAAAGGAGCCTTTACCATTTGCCATTGTTTTCATATTTTGTCAATCCAAATTCAAACATAAGGCGGTAGTGATTGATATTTATCTTTATTGAGATCATCTTGGAAACCAGCAGCTCAGAAGGAGCCTTTACCCTTTGCCATTGTTTTTCATATTTTGTCAATCCAAACAGAAGGCGGTAGTGATTGATACATCTTTATTGAGATCATCTTGGAAACCAGCAGCTCAGAAGGAGCCTTTACCATTTGCCATTGTTTTTCATATTTTGTCAATCCAAATTCAAACAGAAGGCGGTAGTGATTGATACATCTTTATTGAGATCATCTTGGAAACCAGCAGCTCAGAAGGAGCCATTACCATTTACCATTTTTTCAAATTTTGTCAATCCAAATTCAAACATAAGGCGGTAGTGATTGATACATCTTTATTCAGATCATCTTGTTAACCAACAAACTGTGAAGGAGCCTTTACCATTTGCATTTTTTTCATATTTTGTCAATCCAAATTCAAACATAAGGCGGTAGTGATTGATACATCTTTATTGAGATCATCTTGTTAACCAACAAACTGTGTAGGAACCATTACCATTTGCAACTTTTTCATATTGTGTCAATCCAAATTCAAACATAAGGCGGTAGTGATTGATACATCTTTATTCAGATCATCTTGTTAACCAACAAACTGTGAAGGAGCCTTTACCATTTGCATTTTTTTCATATGTTGTCAATCCAAATTCAAACATAAGGCGGTAGTGATTGATACATCTTTATTGAGATCATCTTGTTAACCAACAAACTGTGTAGGAACCATTACCATTTGCAACTTTTTCATATTGTGTCAATCCAAATTCAAACATAAGGCGGTAATGATTGATACATCTTTATTCAGATCATCTTGTTAACCAACAAACTGTGTAGGAACCTTTTTAACATTTTGGAACCACTTGTAGTACTTGAGATCCCGGTTTGTCCAGCCCTATACCCCAAAAATCCAACGATTAGACCATATTTTTCCCTGCAAACATACATCAAAGTTGCCATAAATCAGGATATACCCGTCCAATGAGGGGCCCAATATCAAATGTTTGTTGTATAAACCTCTACACGGACTTGATGAATGATGGTTTCTCTGAAAACATGGTTGCCCCCATTCCATGGACTGGTTGATCATCATGGAACCCATTCACAGAATGCCAGGGGAGCATACCCATCATACCCATTTCCAACCCCAACTGGTTGGTGGTTGACGAACGCCCCTCTGAAAAATCATGGAGTTAAAGTCAGCTGGGATGATGACATTCCCATATATGTATATATTATATATATACAAATAAAAATTCCTGTTCCAAACCACCAACCAGCCAAATATGGGGGTCACCTGCCAACTCTTGGGAACTCCCGGAACTCTCCTGGGAGATGACGCCAAACTCGATCTTGCCCTCCAGGTAGGCCGGTCCTCTTTACGTCTCCGTGATGCCAAGAGGTGATTTTGATAAAATTTCATGGCGATTCTATGGCTAATGTATGGTGATTTTAATGGTTACTGTAATATATGGTGCTGTTACGGTGATGTTCTGGTGATTATACAGTTGTGGTGATTTAATTCAACCAACAACATACTGTTTAACCCTGGTGTTTTTAGCAATGGTTCTTGAAAATGATGATCAATGCTTTTGGCTGTAATTACCCTTCGGTAATCAAACATGGCTAGCTGGCAGCTGGGAAATCCCGTACACTGCAGGGTTCAATTCTATAGATGAGTGCCATGTTTGACTACCCCAGGGTATATATATATATATGAAATCACACAGTAATATCAAATCATATACAGACTCAACTATAATATGATATGACATGAACTGATATAATGTACTGTAAAAATCACATATTATGACGTATTTAGGAATGTACTATAGTATAATATGTACACGTATTTATGTGACTTTGTTCCAATGAACCCAGATATCACCACGATATTCATGTTTTTGTCGAGTCATCGACGTTCTTTAAACGCCGGCTGATTAAATGCCCATATATTGGAAGGTTTCCCAAATCTTGTTGGTTGAAGACCTAACTTTGCCGATTTGTTTATCAAGTTTGGGGCTTGGTAAGTTACATCCCCAATAAATTGGCCAGCATCGCCTTGATTTTGCTGCTTAAAACGTGTCAAAACATCGATGAAATCCCCGGGGTTCGGGCCTTGACAGTTGCCCTATGCATAAATCTAATGTACACATCAATGTCTACGGATATATCAATAACATTCAATAACCATATCCATAATAGATGTGTCAATAATAGATATTATATCAATAGCATTCAATAGCTCTCTAACCGTATATACATGTTAGCATTCCCTAGCCTTTCCCAGCTCCGACTACCGTCGGGCGTAGCTCCAAGTGTCCCACCAGCATTGGAATCACTGCGAAGGTCGCCCAGTGAAAGGTTCGATTCACCATGCTGTAGCCAGTGGTCAGCAGAACCTGGAGGTTTCCTAAAAACGAGGTACCCCCAAATCATCCATTTTAATGGGATTGTCCATTATAATTATAAACCCTCCATTTTGGGGTCCCCCCATTTTAGGACACCGCCGTGTATATATATATATAATGTCTAGCAACCCCCCAAGAAAAATGCCGAACATACGTTGAAAACCTGGAAAATAGGTGGGAAAATGTGGGAAACATCATCGAACTATCATCCTGGAAAAACATTTTTGAGAATCTTTTTCGGGTTGGTATGTACTATGCAGGTTCACAGATAGGTAGATAGGTGGGTAGGTGGGTAGATAATTAAGCTGGTAATGATGGGTAGATAGGTATATGACGGTATATATAGACATACAACTGATAGTTCACGTCTTTGGGCTTCTCAAATGTGACCATTCCAAGGGTTCGTTGCGACCAAAGCGACGAAAAAGGCACCTTGAATGCTCGAAATAGGAGTTGACCCGCAACTAAAAGGCCGCAATCCCACAAGTGGATGCAAGGAACGCTGTCGTCAACCCCTGCATTTGGGTTTGAATAACATTTATGAAAATCATCTAAATTTGAGGATTCACGATCATTTTCCCTATCACATTTTTAACATGGCCATAACTTCGGTGTATAGTTTCAGACAAACCCATGTGGTTGTCAAACAATGGACATTCCTGCAGATGTTTAATGATTTTTGAGCACTGAGTCTCATTGAACCAATCCATTCGGTTCACTCATCATCTGCGCCCCTAAGCTCTCACATAGAAACATACTTCTGAGGGGTATGACCTCTCGAAATCACTCATGTATATGATTTGAAAATAGCAGAGTCATGTCTGGAACAATGTTAAGTTAAGGCTTTGAAGTTGCTGATGCAAGGGGGGTTTCAAAACCTCTACCCCCCTCTATAATCCAAAGGCCAGCCCGGAGCTAACGTTTCGAAATTGTAACATGGATGTCGAAAAGCTTGAGGTCTTATCTTCTCATCTCCCTCCTGTCGTGAAAACGCCGCAATCCTGCGAAACATCCTTAAAAAGCTGCACCGTGAGGTCGTGAAAACGACGCTTTCGTGCGAGACTTCCCTCAAAAGTGAAAGTTGACGATGTGAAAGCGAAGCTTTGGTGCTAGACTTTCCTCAAAAAGTGAAAGTTGAAGATGTGAAAACGCCGCTTTCGTGCGAGACATCCCTCAAAAAGTGAAATTTGCCATTATCACAACGAAGGTTTAGGTGCACAAACGATAGCCTGTGCAACGCTTGGTTTGTGCGACTTGCGTGGCACTTTAAGCCCATCTGATCATCTTCGTCCTATTCAAAGACCATCTTTCGAGCAACTATAGCCCCAAGAGCGGTTTAGGGGCACAGACGATGAGGGAACCATCCATTCAACCACTCCGTTAACTCAAATCTTTTCCCTTCAACCACAGTTATGGCCATTTACCAGTTATAACTGGTTATTTCTATGGGATTATACATTCTATCAATGGGTTTTGTTAGTACTTATAACTGATAAATGGCCATAACTGCAATCCAATGATTCCAATGAAGCCCCATTTCGCATAGATCTCCCATCTCTCCATCGATCCAACCCATCCCAAGCCAGATCCGAAACTGACGTCCCCACGGCGACGACTCGCCCAGGGACGCTTTTGTACATGGTCCGTAGCAATTCCTGGAAGGCTCCGTTAAACTTGGACCATTCAGCCGCTCCACCTGGCATGCCCCGGGGGTCTCATGGAGTCCCCAGAGATGTTTTTCTGGAACGGTTCTACAATGTTATTTTCATTGTAGAATTATCATTTACTGAGTTACTGGTTGGTGGTTTCAACCCCTCTGAAAAATATGAATCAGTTGGGATTACTTTTCCCAATATATGGAAAAATAAAAACTGTTCCAAACCACCAACCAGTTTAACTATATAGATATATCAGAATAATTCATGGGAGATCCCAATAAATCCAGTTGATAGACTGGTTATGTAGGTAAAAATTACCTATCTAGCGGGCCCCTTCTTGCATGGTTTCGCTTCCACCCACAGGCTGGTGATCCATGAAGAACATTAGTGAACAAGATGATGAATATGATTCAATGATAGTGGATGGAATGTGCCATCCTATTTTCAGACAAACCGGCATGTAGATCATTGTCATAGGGCTACCACTATCACATTCCTACGATTCAATAGCCCCAATAAGGGACATGACTGTTGGCCAATGGACATGATCCTCGATTCCTGGCGATGGTTACCATGGCATGGGATACCACATCCCCTCTGGATGATTACAGAGCCACACTTCTTTGTGCATGTTTATGCCGATCTTTAAGGTGTTAAACAAGCAATGATCTTCGTTGCTCAAACAGCTTTCTCTGCGTTCCTTCTGCAAGGATCACCTTTGAAGCCTTTCTTGGGGGGGTCAATTTCAAGACCAATCTGACGACCAAGTCATGTCATATCAGCTCTTCACGTCCCCGTGGACCCCACCTGATCTGGCCTTAAATCATTGTCATTTCTGGAATGAACCCGTTTGAGAAATGGTTTCAACATGTTTCAACTATTATAGAGGTTTCCTAAAATGGTGGTACCTCCAAATCATCGAAGTCAACATTTTGGTATTGAACCCCATGGTTTTGATATGGGGATCTCCCCCATTTTAAGCAACCCCGATCCATGGTGAGGTTGGCCAAACGGGGCCTTCGAAGAAGGCAATTGACTCCGCATTTTCGCGCACGCGAATGAGTTTGTAGCCTCAAAAGTGAAGCACTGCAGATCCCGGGGTCAAAAGTGGGGCCCTTGCCGAAGAGTTTCTTCTGCTGATATTTCCCGTAAAGGTTTAGGGCCCCCTCAACAAAAATGCGTTGAACTGAAGAACCAAGGCCTCGCTTACTGCATGGTTTTATTTAGTTGGACCTGATCCAAAAACGCTGAAAACCCTATGGAAAGGGAGGAACACCCGGCACCTGATGTTTAGTGACGTAGATCTGCTCATTCTGCGCTTTCATGTTGCTGTTGCTGAACAGTGTACCAATGGACAAACACACACACACAATTCAACATGGATTTGCAGCGTCCAAAAGGAGGATTGATCACGTTTAGCACTTCAAGTATCCATTTCGGGGCGTATATTTTAAGGGGCAACATTGAAGAGCCTCAAATTGGTCTTGCTTGCAACCGGGAACGCAGAAATTTTGCAAGGTTATCTTCCAAAGCTCTGTTTTTCCTGACATTTCAAGGTGTAGCCTATGAAAACGCTGTCGTCCACAAAAAATCAATCCATCCTCTTCGGAATGTCCAAAATCAGAGACTATTTCTGTTTCCCCAACAAACAACAGCCAATTTGTCATGTCTGGAATCAACTTTCTTACCATAAAAACTAGAAGGTGTCCTGCAGCTTTTCCCTGAAACCAAGCCTGGTGCCCATTTGCCAAACTGCACCCAGGCACGTAAATCGGCTTCATGTTGCACACTCTTCATCTGGTAGAAGCCCAGCCAGGTCCCGAAACCACCTGAAGCGTGCGGTGCCCATCTGAGGAAATGACGGATTTCCGGCTTGCCATGTTACCAGATGGTAAGCTGGACCGATATCATTTTTACCTCTGCAAAATATTCACTTAATTTCAAATATTATACCAGAATGAAACATGTTCGTTTGTGATGGTTCATGTCTAGTGAGAAAGGTCGAACTCCCCGGAAGAGTATGCTGTTGACCTGAGAAGGATTTTTTCTTTGGATAACGTAGCGATGGAAAATCATTTTTTAGTAAAATATCATCCATCATCCATAAATGTGCAGTTTTCATCCATTTTCCATAGCCATGTTAGACAACCAGAGGGTAAGTTCACTGGAAGGTTGAACTCATATGGTAACAACACGGTTTAAAGAAAAAACACAGTCCACATGAAAGACAACCTTGAGAACATGCACTAGTCAATACCACCATGGCAGTTCTGTACCCATACAACCACTATTTTGTTATCCGACCTATGCATGATATGGGTCAAAGGCCTTCAACATGGGCTCCATTGATTCTTGTTTGACAAGAAACGTGCTGCCAGAAGGGTCCCACTTACCTCAAAGCTTCAATGGATGGACTGGAACACCCTTAATTCTAGACACTTGCAGTAGATAACATGTTGCATTGCCTGTTGTGCCATTGAAATTATCAGATTCTCATCAAAGTTCTGATAATGTCGTGGCAAACATAGTTAGTCTGTGATAGTCTGTGTGTGCGAGCTGCAGTGAACATGCAGGTACCTCGATTACCAAAACAAGAAGATGCTCATGAGTCTTAGCCTAAGCCCATCTTAGAAAGGTTTCAAGATGTCCTAAAAGAAAGTCTTGCAATCATAATATACAATAATTACTCTAAAAAATCAGAAACCTTTCATCCACGTGGCACGTGCGGCAGCAAACCAAGCTGCGGAATGTGATGGACTCATTGCCAGAGCGGCGAACGAGACCACAGGCTGCAGTTTTTAAACCACAAATATATGAATCCAGGAAACATTACCTAGGGTAGGCTAACATAGTGTAGAAAAGCCATGGTTTCCCCAGGAAAATCGTCTACACATGGTTGATTTTCCACATCTATGTTGGTTTACTCTATGGTAAGTGTTGTGTACCACTGCTTGGGAAAAAATGACTAATGCCCCCATGAGTCGGAGAATTGGTTCATGTCATCATTCTGATAAATTACCATAATTCACTAACCTGAAACAAGGCTCCTTCTTGGGATAGTTATCCCAATTCTAAGCAAACATCATTCCAGGGGAGTCGCAGGGTTTTGTCATTCTAATTGATCCAAATAATACCCATTAAATCCCTATTGTATGTATGTATGTCTGTCTGTATGTATGTATGTCTGTCTGTATGTATGTATGTCTGTCTGTATGTATGTCTGTATGTATGTATGTCTGTCTGTATGTATGTATGTCTGTATGTCTGTCTGTCTGTATGTATGTATGTCTGTACGTATGTATGTCTGTCTGTATGTATGTATGTCTGTATGTATGTCTGTCTGTATGTATGTATGTCTGTATGTATGTATGTATGTCTGTATGTATGTATGTATGTCTGTCTGTCTGTATGTATGTATGTATGTATCTATGTAGCTATGTAGCTATGTATCTATCTATCTATCTATCTATCTATATATATTATACATGTTTGTTGGTTGAATCATCGTTTTTGATTGTTAAATCCAGATTACCCTCTGGTAAACTAACACAGGTAGGGACAACCACATTTTTGATAGGTAAATCAACTATAAATTAAATGGCAATTTTCAATAGCTATATTCAATTACCAGAGGGTAGAAAAAAACATTATTTCCCATTATATTCCCATTATATTCCCATCATAATCTCTGCAAAAAAAAACATTTGAATCCCAATAAATCCTATTATTGCTGGATATCCCACCAAAATCGCCGTTTTATCCCCAATATATTCCCATATCTTCCACTAAATCCCATTATTCCCATAGGATTCTTGGGCATCCTCCCACTTTGTTTTGTTTTTTTCGGCCAAGGCACCGCATAAATCATCCCGCCCAGACACGCCCTGGGCGAGATGGCATAGAGCACTGGCGCAAAGGTCGCAATACTTAGACACGTCCTGAGGCGAAACATGGGGATATAACCCCCCAAAAAAATAAGATGTAACCACCAAACATGGGGAGTCAGATTGGATTTATGAGAGGTTTAACATGTACATTATATGATATATATATATATATTATGATGATGATATATAAATATATGTATTGGTTATAACTACAGCGAGGATACACCGATGTATCTACAGTTGAAAAGGGTTACGGTTATACACTGATACACAAATTTACAAGTCATTTTTGCTGTACACTAGATCATGGTTGGCTAAATCATCTTTGCTGTACTCTACCCATTGAAAATCTGGAATTCTAGTAGTTGCTAAGTTTGATAACCAAGGTTTTCTTAAGCCAGGCTTAAAAACACAATTTCCCTGTGGTTGCCACAATTGTAAAATCCTGTGCACTACATCTCAAGTTCACAACAAACTTCGTTTGACATATCTATAGATGACCAGAAGATATTCCCACTGAACCGGTCCCAAGCGGATTGAGGTAACAGTCCCCAAAATATGGTTGGAAAGTGACACATATACCCTCTGGTAATAAAACGCGGCTAAAAAATCCCCCAAATCGATTCGGAGGTTTCGTTCGCAAAATCATCAAACTCAATGGCGATGTTCAATTGCCACATTTGATCTCCGGAGGGTAGATTCGAAACACTGAATCATTGAAAATCGTCCTTGTAACAATGTAAATCAATGTAACATGTAATCCGCTAAACTGCTGGCAGATTCCCATATCATCCCATCCAACGTTGGATCCGTCATGGAATAGATATACGACAGATTTCCCAATCTATCCCACTAACCGAAGTGATCATTACCCAGGCTCTAATCATCAGCAGATATGGTTCTTGACTTCAGAGATCGTCTTACTAGTAACTCTCCAAGTAGCATAAAAATTGTGTGTCTTAGTACTTTTCCCTGTTTTGGGGTATTTGGAGGGTTCTAGGTACCAAGTAATGGTAGCTTGACATCCCATACAAAACAACCGACTTTGAGTCATCACCAAACTGGCACTTTGCCACTGGGCCACCATCACATCCTTACCATGTTTGATCGCTTTTTTGCCTGTTCCCAAAGTCAGAAATCATGTACCCTATCTTTGGACAAACAACAACAGTGCAAAATGTAGGTATCTGAGTTCTCGTACTTCAGAGGCCCCACCTTGTAGTATTTTTTTTACCGGATCTACTACCATGTCATCTATAAACATCAATAGAGCATCATCTTGGGGGTTGCATCACCGAATTTACCGAGTGGAAAATCACCACACCCCAACAAAATATCCCCATCATGGTTGGTAAATGTTCCGTGTTTTTACGTTGGTGAACAAACACTTGAATCATATCATTGACTTTGAAGGCTGGTAAGAACTGACTATCCAATATCTGGGTCAATTTATAGTCCAATAAATAGATAAGTTTGTTGCCTATATAATCCCTACTTCATGGCTGCTGAATTAATCATGTCAAATCCCAATGTTTGCTGGTTAGGTCTTCAAGCACCGACCCATCTGGACTTATGGACCAGGTCGCAAAAAATGGACCCAGACCCTAAAATTGCGTGTTTAACTGCCACCAATTCCGATCTTTCTAAAGTTTCCTTGATGAACTCCCACTTCCACTAAATCAGTTCAATCCCCTCAGTTTTCTTCGTTAAATCCCCAATTTCATGAGCGCCTTCAATCTGCGAAACCCGCGAAATCCCCAGTTGGTCCACTCGGTCCAAATTTCCACAGCCCATCGTCGGCCTCACCAAGTCCTGCGCAAAGGACACTGAGGCACTCACGCAGCTCGACACGTCCTGACCTGAACCAAATGTGGAATGGGAGAGGGGGATAGACGGGGATAGAGACATCATCCCGGAGATAGATGGACATTTAAAAAACACAACTAAAATATTAAAATGGGAATATCTTTTGATTTTCCCATATTCTATCTACTTCAGATGATTATACTCCATGTATGTAATATATATATATATATTATACATATATTGATTAGTTAAATCATGGTTAAAGGCTATAATACCAACCAAAAAAGGGTTCGACTTTCAAATAGGGATCGAACTATATAGAACAGTGAATATTATAGTGTTGCTGACAATTCGGGTGTATGAAAATTGGGTATACACATATACTTGTGACTTAACAAGTAGGGGTGGTTGGGAGTCAGCAAATAAAATTTGGGCCTTCAACTAACAAACATGGGGTTTTAATTAACGAATCTAACCGCACAAAAGGGGACATCAACCAAGAAAACTCAATGTGAACTTGACAACCCAATGATATTACCAATAAGATCCAATAAGGGGATCTGATCAAGATCAGGCAGTTCCAAGCCCAAAAAACTCTTGCATGGTTGGAATATGTTGGAATGCAGATGGGTTAGCCCCACAAATTGAGGACAGGACTACTATCAACAGGTCGGACGCACGGCATGTTTGAGACCCAGATTGGTTCTGTTTAGCCAGGAGATCAGCACCCAATGCCCCAATCACCTGCGGGGGAAACCGGAAACGCCGGAAAGCCCTCAGGCTCCGGACAAATACGTTGATCTGGATTGTCAATCTGGCCTCGCGATGAACATTTTGCTGAGCAAACCACCCAAGCAAAACAGATGTGATTTTCTTCCAATTGTTGATAGGTGTTCTCATCGATACACCCATTATTTCCGAGAAAAAGCAGGAGGAACCTGTGGCCAGTTATGGAGATCTATTTTTACAAGTTGGTTTACAAACCCACCAAGCTACAGTTATAGCATGTGTAGCTATAGTTATGATCGACATAAATCCCACTAAACCTAGCCACACATGTTCATATACAGTACCAACTCAGCAGATTCTGGTATATCCGCTTTGTGTATATCTGTGATTGTCAAAAACACGATGTATCGCTTCAGACCACAATCAACCTGGTGGTCTGCAAAAGGTGATACCTTCCAGGCTTATCCCTTCACCCAAGTCATCACCAGGATAAGATACGTGATTATTTCTGATATTGACCCCTCTTAACCTTAAGGTACCAACCATTATGACAATTTGTGGGGGAATGACCCAAGGAAGCTCAAGGCATATCTGCCCTGAAAAAAAAGGTAAGATAACTGAAGGCTCGAAGCATCGTCAAACAACCGGAATTTGTCATGCCAAATAGCCATGACGTGGGAAACATCTTACCACCCAGCGGAGTCCCCAGCAGGCTCCAAAGAGGCCGCCTGTCAAAGTCAGCGTGTAGTATGGACACGATTGGCTCACCTGAGCACATGCAAAACACCTCCTGGTCCAGCTTGGCATGCTGCTAACATGCTTGGCATATTCCATTCCTCCACATATGGAACATCGCTCTAAGAGCATTGGATACACTATATACTATATGTATACACGTATGATTTTTTTGTTATATTATATATATTAGATATATTTGGATATAGATATAGTCAAGTATACGGGTCCCTCAGGTACAAAGGGAGATGGATATACTTCATCAGTGCTGACTCAGTGCTGACCAGTTTGATGGAGACCAGTCGACCTCTGATCCTTCCTCGTCACTGCCAGAAGTGAAAACATTGTCTCAGAAGTACATCATCATCTTCATCTGTTTGTACCTGTAGTAATATACTGTATAATGCAAGGGGTGCACGAGTTCCCGCACCAGTTGGTAGAGGTTTTTACTCCATTATAATCTCACTATTTACATCTAATTATATATTTACAATGTTTCGTAGGTACCAATAGTCACCCACTGCTGGAGGATTTCTCCGATCCCCGGTCCCCGGTCGGACCCCCACCTTGCCACTCGAAACGCACGAAGCCCTTGGCGGAGCGGAAAGGACGGTGTCCGTGCGAACGTTGGTTGGGTTGGATGGGTGTGACGGGCACCAAACAATGGGAATCACATGGGGAAATTATGGGATAACTATGGCTGGTTGGTGGTTGACCTACCCCTCTGAAAAATCATGGAGTTCGTCACTCGGGATGATGATTCCCAACTGAATGGAAAAATGAAAAATGTTCCAAACCAGGAATGCCTATCGTCTGATGCTGGAAGAGCTTGGCTTTAGATTCCAACGAAGGAGATTTGATGGAACATGTTGCTTCAATTCCGGAATACATATGGGTGGACAAATGGGAAATGATGGGATATAGAAAAACCGTTTAACCATTGCCAATTGGGGTCTATGAAATTGAGTGTCCATTGGGAAGTCGCATGGATATCAACCCTAGTAATAGGGCGGTATCGACATGTATCGACCATATATTGTATATGTTGTGATTGTTGTTACCATGATTGATCCCCTGCTCATGGTTGAACTTCATCCACTCCCAAAGAGTGAACAAACTACTTGCGTATGGCTACAATCCATCAAAGTAGCTGTACTTCCCAAATCAAGGCTTTAGCCAGGAATGCGAACGTAAGCAACAAGATCTGGATTTATTAGACCTAAATGATGCGAAATGATGCCATACTAAATCATGCTTGTGCCTAATCTCGGATGTCCTGAAAACAACACCAGAATTTTCACCTGGGTAGAGTATATCCCCATCCAAATAGCCAAAATAAACCAAACTCTATCCTGTCAGGTTCAACCAATCCCAAACAAGAAACATGTGACACCGCACAGCGATGATAAAAAGTGTTCTACCCGGATTCTCCCCGCATTCCTTCTGATCAAATTCGTAGTAATTACACTTCCCATTTTGGAGATACTTCCGATAACACAGATGATACCTGGACCATCCTGGAAGTCATGTTCAGCAGTTGGTCGCGCTAGTGCGTGCGTTTTTTACCCGTTGAATGCCAGTTGCAATATATTGCACCTCAATGGTACTAAGTATGTAGACCATATACCCCCTGGTAATTTAACGTAGCTATTGAACATTGCCATTTATAGTTGATTTACCTGTAAAAAAAGGACTTTCCATAGCTATGTTAGCTTACCAGAGGGTAATTGGCTATATCTGAGCCTGAGCTATGCCAAAACTTGAAGTTGACATGGTGGAGTCTCATTGCATAGACAAATTTCCTGAGATATTTTGGTTTGTCTGCAAATGGGATATCCCCAAATTTGATCAAATTTGATGGTCAATCATAATTTTTGTTGTTTAAATTGCCAACAAAATTTGACGCCACACCCAAGGATCATTGTATTGTCAGCCATATACAAGTATATACAGTATAGTATCCCATGGTATTCTATATATAATATCCATTAATATCCCATGGTATCCCATGAATTCTACTGATCTCTCATATTCTGGTTGCCAAACACATCATAATCCAAGGTGCGACATGGGCATCAAGTAGCCAAGTGCCAAGCGAGAGGTGAGACTCGTGCGACACATCATGCTCAGCATGCCCGCGGCATATTCCTACAATGTGGGGCCCCCAAGATAGCTAAATTCCCCTATAACTCCAATAACTATGGTTTATGATACTTATAACTATAGTTAATGGGGCTTACAAACCAAGTTATAACTGGGGGGGCCACATTGTACAAGAACAAGGGATTCCCCGTTCCCTGAAAAGTTTCGTTTTCGGGCACAGACATGGTGATTTTCAAGGGTGGCAGATTGTAAAATGATATTTGTTCTATCCTATTTGATTGAAGGAGTTTTGAGGAAGAACTGTTCCCAATTCAATCGAGACAGCGAATAGCAGCGGTTCATTGGGGGTAAGAAAAATGTATAACATTAATATACGTATAATCAAATCCGAAATCACGTTCGGAAAGACAGCCCATTGGCCCATTGCCAGAGTCTTGAGCGAATTAGCTCAACCATGCTTAACCAGTGATAAACCCAGGGATCCAGGGGTGATTCAAAACCAAGCTTGGGATCCTAAGCAGTGTCCCACAAGGGTCATAGACGGTCACATGGATGCTGTTTAGCATTGGAGCCCATGTGAATCAGACGAAGAGTTCTATTGGGATTGCTACTCCCAGGAGCATCACAAGCTAAGCGCAGCAACATGATTCACGCGGATCACGCGGCAATATTCTACCTGAAATTGCAATGTTACATCAACAAAAAGTCGACCCCGCACAAGAAGATAAAACTGATATACCCTTCGATGTTCAAACCTGGGAAATCCCCCGCTGGAGGTTTCAACGGGAAAATCATCGACAAATATACAAATGGGGGATTTGCATGGATTTCCCATGTTGACATGTTTGATGACTAGAGGATATCTAGGCAAATCTTTGACATTCAGCCACAAAGTAGAGCCGCAGTCCAGTGCCATCATGGGAATGATCCACCGAGATTCTCTGAGAGCAATGATTGGGCTGATGCAAAGAATGATTCGTCCCACATGCCAAAGTCCGCGATGGAAGACTTTGGCATTTTTGGCCTGGGAAGCGGGAGGGGTGAACAACCACTCTGACCACACACACACCTGGCCTCCAACATCCCACATCCCAAATGCTCCATGTATAGGATTTAGCGCACTCACCTTTTTTGTGCTAAGCAGGGTTAGTTGGTAGAAAAGTTGGCTAGACCACCCAACTTACCCTCGGCGCTTGCTCTCCGGAATGGAGACATATACCACTCCGTAGCCATGATTAAAGCAACAATTTTGACACAACACAAACGAAAATGAAGTAGGGGTGTGAGGGATTCACCTAGTTCTTTTCCTTCGGCCAAGGGTGGTTGGGGGCGGGAGAGACAAGCCACGCTGTGAGCAAAAAAGGGCCGAGCGTAAATCCTAAAACTGGAAGCCAGAAACTAGGATTTAGCGCACTCACCTTTTTTGTGCTAAGCAGGGTTAGTTGGTAGAAAAGTTGGCTAGACCACCCAACTTACCCTCGGCCCTTGCTCTCCGGAATGGAGACATATACCACTCCGTAGCCATGATTAAAGCAACAATTTTGACACAACACAAACGAAAATGAAGTAGGGGTGTGAGGGATTCACCTAGTTCTTTTCCTTCCACGACCCCTAGACTGCCAGCTTGCTGGTGGCTCAACGTGGCTTATCTTTTGCCACAGAGTGATAAATGACCTTTGCTTTGGAGAAAGAGTAACCCGCATGTTGGATAGCAGCGCAGTAGAGTCATCGATGTATTGTTTCATGACTCGTTCGCTAGTCCAACGTCCTGTATGTTGGACCAGGTTATAGGAATGAGTGCTGATCCACATGTCGGTAGCTCCTCCTCGTCGAAGACTATATGGTTTCAGGTTCAGGTCTTGGAGTCCACAAGCTGAAAGAACCTGCTGAAAGAAAATGCGAAATTTTGAAGCACTAAATGGGATCAAAGGTGCATCCCATGCAACCTGATTTTGCCATTCTGATAAAAGTCGTGCTAAAACAGTATCAATAACATGAACAGTGCCCGAAGAAGGATTGCGGCTAGCAGTTTTAGTCAAACCGAGCCGAACCAAAATAGAAGATTGATCAGGTGAAACAATAATATCCTTGTTGGTAACACCTAGCAGTTCTCCTGTGCGAAGCAAACATTTGAAGGCTAGCAGGAGACCGAGTGAGGTTTGGGGGGAAATAGAATGGGTATACCCTAGAACAACCTGGAGAGTGGTCCAGGTGAAGGGTGTTGCGCGCGCTGGTAGCTCATGGAGCTGCCACGTCTTCAACATCTTCCAAGCTTGGTTGATGTTTCGCTTCGCGCTTGGTTGATAATACTGAATTGATGATAACGTATCTCCTGCTAAGGATAGAGATTCTCCATCCTCCCAGAGGAATTCCAGGTAATCCACCAATTGTTGGTCTAAACCAGACTTGGTGGAGGAGATATCCAAATGACAAGATTTCAAGTAAGAAATAAAACATTGGAAAGCTTTTTGGTACCTGGTAATTGTGGCAGGTCTTAGAACAAGGGATTTCAAAGAACCAAGTGTTGCACGGCGCTTTTGACGTTCGGATTTTTCCAGCCCCTCTACTATTTGACGTCGCCCCATTTCCGTTTTCGGGAGCGCCGTGACGGCGCATCAGCTGGATTAGTTTTTGAGGCTGTATATCCCAACGTCAGTAGCACCCCTCCAATTAGCTGAAAGCCTGCAATTCGCTTACAAATAGATCTCAACTTCCGACTTGAAGTCCGACCCTTGGTAATGATTTGCAGGGACACTAGACTGTCAACTAAATGAAGTATCTTGGTTCGAAATCCCTTATGTTTAAGAATCCTCCACCTAAGGCTAGTGTCAATCGCCCGCATCTCAAGGCGATTGATGTGCTCGCCCACCGTGCCTCCATTGGCCTTCCAGGTCCAGCCCGTCACAACTTTCCAATGCCACAGCTTTGGGCTCAACGAGTTCCTGAGCCGATGGTATTGCGGCAGGCCCTCGGTTGGATTACTTAAAAGCACGTCAGCCCCCTTTGGAGACACCAGGTGCAGCAACTTTCTTACCAACAGAAGTTGGTGTTTTGGTTTTTGCTCAATGGATTTAAAAGGCATAGACCCTTTGATTCGAGGTCTGAGGAGGAGTCCTGAGACTTCCGATGCACCCCCCGGTTTACATTGATTCATAATTTGGGAAACTGTGGCCGCAGGGATTAACCCTAAGCTAGCCACCAGAGGTTGCAACAGGTTACAAACCACTCCTACGTGCCAGGCATTCCCAATGAGAGTCATTCGGGCATCATTTGCCTCAAGGGGATTCGCTTTTCGAAAACCTTTCGGATGACTTTGGAATGTGTAATCAATGGGAAAACCCATAATTGCTTCTTTTTCATTAATGTCCAACATTCGCCACCCTTTACGCTCATGTATCACCCCATTTTCCCAACGATAGGCATATGGGGGAAATCGTAAGCGGTCCTGGTGCCAAGCATCTAGATCCTTTGGGGTAGCATATTGAATCCCTGCCGGCTTATACCGAGGGACCTTTGACGGTTGAGCCGTAGTAAAAGTGCTAAAAGCACCAACTCCGGCTGGTGTCCACCCGGGTCGCAAGAAGTCCTTGGATTGACAGTCATAGTGGAATCTTATTTCTCCCCAATCTGAAGCAGAGCTTGACAGAGGGGGGAAGATTTCAATTCCTTCGCCTGTGGGTATAACCCAGTTAAACCACCACAAACGTGGTCGCCTACATAGCGAAAGATGACATGCGTCAACCTTGTAGGGTAACACTCCAGAAGATTTGGTGTATACTTCCCTATCCGAATCTGACATTGAGGCAACACTTTCCATCAAAAAATAGATGGGGCACCAAGGGAAAATCGCAGGGAGCCACCCTTTAATTCGGTCAAATACTTGGTGAAGGGATGATCTAGGATCTTTTATTGCCCCTTGTCTTGCAGCGTTCAGTTGTGACACTCCTTGGCACGGAGGTCCCCCTCCAAAAAGAACAGCTTTACAATTTGGAAATTGAGCAGCTATCTGCTGGAGGGTTTCTGGGGTTACAGATTCAATGTCACTGATTTGCATTGAACATGGAAAATGGCTCTCAAGTACCCTGCGAGCTATGGGATCCTTCTCAATAGAAACATACCCTGCCAAAGGGACCTTGAGGGTATCCAATGCGATGCGCAAGGAGCCAATTCCGTCAAATGCTGATATGACCAGCAAACCTTGATTTTGAAAACTTTCTATTTCTTCTCCTCTGACGGTGCCTTCCGCAACCCGTGACCCCCATTCTGTTAACCCCGTTGAAGCAACCAAACCCCCGCCTGTTTCGGAGGCATCTGAAGCCGTGACAATGGGGTCCGTGGGTAAGCGGAAGTCCATGTAGGAGAATACCGAGAGGAAAAAGGAGGCCCACAACTCCTGAGCTACTGGCAGCGGCAGCGGCTTGTACTGCCGGTCGTTGTGAAACCCCGTGATGAAACCCCAGACATCATTAAGGTTTGCCATCAGGGGTCTGCGAAAAGAGAAAAGATAAACGAGTCCCCCTGCTAACATCTGCATCTGCCTTTGTGAGACTTTTCGTGTATTGAGTACATGAACAAGGGCTGTAAGGTATTTTCCTACCTTGTCTCCTTTGGGGCTACAAGTTCCCTTTTCTCCATCAATCCAAGCTCCTTGCATTTCTGCGGAGCGGGCTGCTTCAACAGCCTTTTTTTTCATTTCTCGGGATTCTAAGCTCATTGTAGGTATCACGAAGTTTCCCCATTAGGGACCCATGATCAGTTTCCAGAATCGCTTGAGACTGCTTTGACAGTAAGTCGAAGTTGTCCAAATAAGTTCTAAACCATACTGAGCTGCTGGGGAACTCCCGATCCCTGCGAATTTCATGTCCGAAATTCAGGGTATCTTTGAAAGCCAGGGCAATTATTTGGCGGTGAAGATGTTGCGCCACTGAAACGCTATTGACAAAACCCATTGGCAAGACTTTGCTATACAAAATGTAATCCTCCCGGGCCCCCACCGGTCGCAATTCTCGCGGTATGGGACGGGAGAAACCCAAAAATTGATTCCAAACAGGGGGTACCCCTATGATGTAAAACATTGCACGGATGTCTTCAGAGGAAATTATCAAACCTTCTGAGGGATGTACCTCCAATTGGACCATTTGTGACAGTACTGGTAGAGTACTGAGGTCTCCCCCTAGCGGAAGAAAGTTCTCGTTAATGGGCCGCAAGTCCATTATTAGCCTTAGAACCTCCGTTCCATCTTGGGTCCATTCGTTTTTCGGGACCCCAAAGAGTCCGCCCAAAATGGGCTGCCCCTCTACACAGAATGCTTCTGAGAGCGGCATAATCCCACACACCTGCCGTCTGATGAGGCCTTCTACCACCTCCTTCCAAGCGTCAGGCGGTACTTGTACCCGAGGTGGTCTGATCCATGTACGCGAAGCTATAGGTTTCAGCCACCTATCGGGTTGGAGCAAAAAGTCTTTAAAACCATCCTTGGACACATCCGCAGCCGGCAAGATTCCTGCCAAGCCTTGCGCGGGTAAACTAGTGGCTATGTTCTCCCATCTTAAAGGCTTTGCGACATGCACTTCTTCCCCATACGAATTAATCCATCTTTGACGGAAAAAGTTATCTGGGTTAAACTCATTAAATTCCAACACCCCCCAAATTTTCAACAGAACTAGACTCCTTCGGATCTCTGCCAACAGTCGGGTCTGATGAATGTTTGGGGGGGAGTTTCCCAAATGAAATGAATTGCAAAACATCCAATTAAATGACCGTATCACCCCCTCCTCCCAGGTACGATTCAACTCGCACTGCTGTCCCTGATGGTCAGCAGGCAAGGGGAGCGGAAAAATCCCCTCCATGCTGGAACCCCGCCTAGCCCCTTTAAAATTGCCCAGGACTTTGGGGAGGTGATTAAAAACCTGTCTAGCTAACCCACTCAGGGAAGCAACCCGTGGCCCAATTGCCTTCCCAGTCTCCGACGCCGCTGCATCAGCATCGCCACCCGACGCTGCGCCATGGCTCGGATCCTCGAGAAGCGAAACCTTCACGGGGGGCTGTTCATTGTTGCCTTGTCTCTGTGACGCAGGCGATAAGGAGCTCGACTCCTTCACTATTGGAAGGCCGGTTTCGGCCAACTGTGACTGAGCTGCCATCATGCCTTGCATAATGAGCTCATCTATCTCCGCCAGACTTGGAGGATCCTCCTCATCACTGATGCAGATCAGCTCTGCGGAGGTACCACCTTGCTGGCTTCGGCAACTCCTTTGCCGGTCTTCTCTTTCCCCTTGCCTTTTCCTGACCCTTTTTGCTTTCCCTTGGGCTGAGAGGAGGGGAAATCTTTTGGGAAAGGGGTCCAGGATCCTTTCCCCAACCCCGGGGCCCCTTTTAGTTGCCTCTGCAGCCTTGTCTCGGCCGTAAATTGTTTCTGGGCATACCGGGCCTCGCTGTCGGCTACCATACCCAGGTGATCTCGGGGTATGAGCTCGATCTGTTGGGCTAGGTTCGGATCCGACCCTTGCTGCATGAGCTCCAAGCTCTTCAAGCGTTGAGCGGCGACATCGGCCGCTTTCAACACATCCCCCTCTATCAGTGTATCCAGCAACACTGAGAGGGTAACCATCTCCCGTTGGAGGCCTTTCGACCCTCCGCGGGGTGCCACGACCTGGCGGTAGTAGCGATGGAAGATCTTTAGGCTCTGAGGAGCTTCTCCAGTGGCTTCGGCCAAATTCTTCTTTGCTTCTTTCGCTGAAGCTCGGCAAAGATACCCCGGGAGCCGTTTTGCGATCACCCGTAGGCGATGTTCGGTACCCAGTCCTTCCTCGGAAGTTCCATTGGAACTTGATCCTTCCGTGCTGGGACTGCTCGAACTGCTCCCCTTTCTTTTTACCTTCAATTTTATTGGCTTCTTGTAGCCGGGATCCAGAGGGGTATCCTTGCAGCTCCATCGAGAAGCCTCCACCATCTTTTTTACCTTCTGTTTGCCTTTCAACTTTTTGGCCTTTGGGACTTGTTGCCCTTCTCCCAGCTCCCCTCCCATACCCAGATCTGGGGGAGGGGCTCCTGCTGTAGGAGCTGGTAGTCCCAGACCTCGAGCAGCTCGACGTAGGTCTTCGTTCTCGTCTACCCCTCTCTCTTGATCGGCGCAGTTGTCCATCCATGGTAGGCGATCTGCACTGGTCACTTCTCGATACGAGAGTAAGTAACCTATACCTGGGGTAGTAAGTCTCTGCTCGGGAGAGCTCTTGATCTTTGAGAGGTACAGGAGAGGTGCCGGTGGAGGACTGGTTATGAGGAAGCTCCGCAACTGGTGCACTTGCGTTCCCAGCACTGCCAGTCCTACCCACCGCCCTTCGGAGTCCGTTGTATTCTCCTTCACAGTTCCATGAATCAGACCCTCCTCTCCTCCGTACCAAATTTTCATCAGGACTTTTTGACCCACCTTCAGATCTTCCTCTGACAGGGTTTCCACTTCTACCCATGACGCACCTTCCTCGACAGGAGATGGTGGGATTCTTCCACCCGGTCTTTTCAAGATACCGGTACTGGACAGGGCTTTAGCTTTCGCGTTAGGCCCCCTGACTCGCTTCGGTCTGGCCTGTATTACTGCAGCCGGGCGTCGAAGCTTCGGTGGCATCCGCCCAGTTTTCAACTCGCTCAGGCGCAACTTGGTCTGCACCCGATGCTCCCTCCGTAGACTCCGCTATTACAGTACCGGGCGGAGGGAGATCTTCACTGCGCGGAGGAGGAGCAGTAACCGATGAGCTGTCACTTTCCTCCTTCTCGTCCGCCTCCTTTGGCTTACCGCCGCCCTTGGCTTTTGACTTAGCTCGCCTTTCTTCAATCTTCTTACCAATGAATTGATCCCGAGCTTTCCCCTTGTTTTTCTTGGGCTTTGATCCCTCACTTGAGTATTGATAATCCCAAGAGGAATCCCAGCCCCAATTCCAGGGCTGTTGGCCCCAATAAGACCAGCCTTTACCTTTGTAGTAACCTTTCTGGTTTTTCCCAAGGTACTTCCCTTTACCTTTACCCTTTGAAGAGGGCTGGGAAGGAGCGCCCTTTGCTTCCTCACCTAAGTCCTCTCTCTTCTCCTTATACTCCGCAGAGCGGGGAGGAGAAGGAGGCTCGGGCACCCGAGCTGAAGAGCTAGCCCCTTTCAGGATCACCTCCTTACTCCCCTTGGGTGGAGGAGGAGGAGGCGCCGAAGGGCTGTCTTTTCCTCGCAGCTGAGGAACCCAACCGGACTTCTTATCCGGAGGCTGCTCCTCCTTGATCTCCTTCTTTTCAGGCTCCTTTTCTAACCCTTCACTATGAGGGGGAGTTTTCTCCTCTTGTTTTGGGCTAAATCGCTCCCTCTTCCTGTCACGAGATACCTCGCGAGGTGAGGGGGAATGGTGTCGCCTCCTTTCACGTCTATGCGACTGAGGAGACTGACTGTGTTCTGGTTTGGGAGATCGGGTAGGAGCCCTTCGTTGGCGCCTCCTGTCCCGCGATCGATCCGAATGCCTTCTCTTTGAAGTACGCTCTCCTGGGGATCCTTGAGAGCGAAGTTCCTCCCCTGATCCTGGGAGTTCTCCTCTTGTATTTGTATCCCGAGGAGCAATGAAGCTACTCCTTCCGCCAACTGGAGCGAGGAGTACCTTCGAAGTGAGGATTCCGAGGATGCTGGCTAACTGCTCAGCTGTCCTATCGTAATCCTCCTCAGTAAACCCAGGCTGACCCGATACCTGGGTTAAAGCCACACACAGGCGGCAAAGTCTGCAGGCTTTGTCCCTCTCTGACGTCCACCTTTTACAATGTTCACAAACGTCCATGAGAGACAAGCCACGCTGTGAGCAAAAAAGGGCCGAGCGTAAATCCTAAAACTGGAAGCCAGAAACTGGTACATTTGCCTACATTTTTGGGTGATTTTTGGGGCAATTAAATGTTGGCACATCTTCCATACATAGAACATATGGGATCATATGGGTACGCAGTATGCATACACATGCTTCAAAGGGCTGCTTGCACTGCAACAATCCCATTTCATGGTCTAGCATCCCGTACCTGTAAGAAACCCCTAGAAGGTCTGAAAAACAACTTCTGAGTCCACACCTAAATGTCTCCCCGCTCACATTGCCAACATTCTCCAGCATTGGTTTCAGGAAAAAAATGCAGGGAACCTCCACACATGGCTGGAAAATGAACGATGTCGTACCTCCCCAAAACCATTCCATGGATTTTATGGTTTCTCAGGCTGAAGCTATGCATCAGCAAGTTCAGCCCGGCTCGTGTCAAAGTCATACCAGCTGTTGCTGATTCAATGGCAGTTGACCGACGACCTTTGCCTTGGACAAGATTCCTTTCTGGCACCTGACCCGAATGGCAAATGCAGGTGAGGCCTGAGTTGTGACAAACGCTCCCAAAGTTATTGTTCGCTATCCTTGTCTGGGAGGTAGTCGCTGAAGCCAGCGTTCTGCGGGACATCCCCCAAAGTCCTCACCACTGTGTCGCACTTGGGCTGATCCCGGCTTGCTTGATCCAGCTGCTTTGGGTACAAATAGTTGTGAAAACCAGGGAAAACCATACATGGCAAGCTTGGTATAACCCAATCCCGGGGCGTTGGCGAAGAGCATGCAAAAACTCGTGCTTTGGCCACCATTGGTCGTCCTCCAGGCCAGCTTATGCAAAGTGGCCCAATAGCTTTGTGCGGGTTTGTCTCTTGCCAAAGCGACTGTAGCGGTTACCCTGAAATTCTACGGACTGGTGGGCTAGCCATGGATCCTCAGTTGAGTGGGGTCCCACTACAGTACAAGTCATGTGGTTCCAACTCTGATTCCTCCATATATTGCCAAAGAAAACATACCTGAAGCATTCACTACTCAGCGGACCCAGCAGTTCTATGATTTTCTGGTAAACACAGCAGCCTTTTATATAAAATCATCTTTGCTCCTATTCTCAACCCATCTGTATCCAAATAGCCCATTCATTCCACTTCCCACCAATGCAATCCTGGCAAAAATGACCCCAGTCACTAACCATCCGCCTCATGGTTTAAATGTAAGTATATAATTCCTCGCAGTTTAAGTATATATCCATATATGTTTCCTATATATAAAAGTCACATTTTTTTCGTCGCTTAAGAATTTTGTGGGTGAACTGATTTTTTTTACCGGTGAAATCACAATTCCCCATTTTTCCCTGGACAATTATGGCCCATCCTAATTTTCCGCGAACAAAAATCCAGCAAAAAATTCCCAACCCATTTTCCTAGGGTAAAGTTCAGCCATTTTCCACTAGGCTATTACCAATTCCTGTACTTTGGATGTTTAGACCATCGGTTTTGATAGCATGATCATGAGATCCTAAGGTTCAAAATGGATCGACCCTTTTCCCTGAAAAAATCCAGCAACATCCACCATGTTTCCCCATTTTCCTATAGTCAATGGAGTGGTTTAAGGGAAACTATTAACCGGAAACCATGGTAAATTTTTCAGCACATATAGGGGTTTCGGGTTAAAATTGTCCCATCATCCAATTCTATGATGGTTTATAACTCCAATAACTATGGTTTATGGTAGCTATATCTATACTTATTATGGTTTATAAACCAACTTATAACTCTGGGGGGCACCACCTTGTAGGACAGGTCCAGCCATTTTTCCCGTGGAAAATCCCCCGGTCGCCTGCAACGCGGTGATGAGATTCTTCTGCACCACGCTGTAGCGGCCGGCCGCCGCCACCTCGCCCAGCAGCAGCAGGAAGACGGCGATGCTCAGCGCACCAGTGCGGCGGCCTGGAATATGATTGTGTATGTAATACATATATATATACACACATATACAATGAACATGTTAAGACATGATATCTATGTTAAATATTGATATGTATATTTAATTATATACACATGTGTGGTAAGGTTTGTCTTGAAATATGGTACTCCTTAATCCGCTGATGAAACATATTTTTCCCTTTTAACATTGCCATTTGGAGGGCATACATATTTTAAGACACTTCCACATGTATCTGACTGGAAATAAAACTGTATATATACATATATATATATATTTATTTATTTATTTATGCTTAAGTTGATATATGTTGATTTATGACATCTATATGATATGTATGATATATAGTATATTAGTATATTATATGTATAGTTACAAATATTAAAAATATTTAAACATGATAAAATGGGAATTTTCACACACAATGATGCGGCTCATTTTGGCAAAACATACGTTTTCATTTAGGTTCGGACAAAGGTGATGATTCAGTACCAATAAGATTGTGAATCCACAATACGGTGTCAAGCAGAGATGCCCTTAGCCAGGCCTAGTTTTTTTTTCCGGAAACCTGGCAACGCACCAGTCTCAAGCTTCAATAGCCAAAAACCATTGCATATTCATTCTTCCGGAACGGTCGTCATCATCATGATCATCATCATCATCATCATCATCATCATCATCGTCATCGTCATCGTCACCGTCCTCGTCACCGTCCTCGTCACCGTCCTCGTCCTCGTCATGGTCATCGTCGTCATCGTCGTCGTCACCGTCATCTTCAGCGTTTCGTCAGCGTATCGTCAGCGTATCGTCAGCGTTTCGTCAGCGTATCGTCAGCGTATCGTCATCATTGTCATCATCAAACAGCTCTAGATCACCAACTTTTTAGGGGAAGAACAGCACATGTATGTATATATTGGGATGGAAACAAATCGAACCCCAACATTTCCTCAATAGATTTTCCCGTACTGGACTTTGATAATCCCAACATATTAGAAGGAGCAACCCCCGAATCATGAACCAAGCATCATTTCTCAACTCCTCATATGTCTGACGTATATCTTCTTAAACATGGTAATTTACCCCTATAAATTGATGGTGTTGAAAGCAACTTCTCAACTTCAAACCTCAACAGGTCCAACCGCCCCAGGCCTCGCTGCGGATCCTCCCAAGCCCAGCGGGCCAGGCGATAAAAGGCCTTCAGTGCCGAAGAAGGGACGTGGCCTGGGCGTGATAGACTGCCATGGATCATGATGTTTTTGATTACTGATAATTTTTGCTAGTAGTTGTTATTGTTTCTTATGATGATGATGATCATTATTATTGTTGTTACCAATATGATTGTTAATTAAATATAGAGATCCCTGCGTGAGACATGATCCCCAACCAACTTCAAACGTTTCCAGGATAGGTGGCTCAACCATCGGCCATTGAAGTGTCCGAATTTTCGACAGCGATTGGCAGGTAGGAATCCCTGCCCAATTGAGTTGGTTTATGGTTGTGATTGTGGTTGTGATTGTACTTGTGGTTGTGATTGTACTTGCGGTTGTGCTTGTGGTTGTGATTGTGCTTGTGATTGCGATTGTACTTGTGATTGTACTTGTGGTTGTGATTGTACTTGCGGTTGTGCTTGTGGTTGTGATTGTGCTTGTGATTGGGATTGCACTTGTGATTGTACTTGTGGTTGTGATTGTACTCGCGGTTGTACTTGCGGTTGTGATTGTACTTGTGGTTGTGATTGTACTTGTGGTTGTGATATACTTGTGGTTGTGATTGTACTTGTGGATGTGATTGTACTTGCGGTTGTGCTTGTGGTTGTGATTGTACTTGCGGTTGTGCTTGTGGTTGTGATTGTGCTTGTGATTGCGATTGCACTTGTGATTGTACTTGTGGTTGTGATTGTGATGGCGCTTATGATTGTGGTTGTGATTGTGATGGCGCTTGTGATTGTGCTTGTGATTGTGGTTGTGACTGTGATTGTGGTTGTGGTTGTTGTGGTTTGTTGTTGTGATTGTGATTGTGATCGTGCTTGTGATTGTGCTTCTGATTGTGGTTGTGACTGTGATTGTGGTTGTGGTGGTTGTTTTGATTGTGGTTGTGATTGTGCTTGTGATTGTGGTTGTGGTTGTGACTGTGATTGTGGTTGTGTTGGTTGTTGTGGTTTGTTGTGGTTTGTTGTGGTTTGTTGTGGTTTGTTGTGGTTGTTGTCGTTTGTTGTTGTGGTTGTTGTTGTGGTTGTGGGTGTGGTTGTGGTTTGTTGTGGTTGTGGTTGTGGGTGTGGTTGTGGTTGTGGGTGTGGTGTTGTTGTTGTTCTTGTTGTTGTTGTTGTTGTTGTTGTGGTTGTTGTTGTTGTTGTTGGTTGTTGTTGGTTGTGGTTGTGGTTGTTGTTGTTGTTGTTGTTGTTGTTGTTGATGTTGTTGCTCTTGTTGCTCTTGTTGTAAATCATAAACCAACCAAAGGTGTCAACTTAGGTGTCAACTTCAGAGAGTAATACATAATATGAATGGGACAAACATAACGATATGCCCTCCATCTTTGGACAGAATCCACCGGCATGATAGTGATTCCACTTAAGGGCCATCATTTACTGTGACATTGTGGTGAGGTCGTTATAACTCGGCCAAACATATACCACCAAGCACTGCAGATAGAAGCAACAATGAGGACATCACCAACAAATATGGGCTATGACTCACCTCAACAATTAAGAAACTAAGAGTATTTGGAACCCAGAAGAAGATGTATACCAAAACCCCATGGGTGTGTTTTGGCGCATTGGGAGAACTCTCAGGCCTTGCCCTGCAGTTGTTTCTTCCGTGATCCTGGACCTTCTGTGGCCAGTGACCCAGAAGCGATCTATTATAGAAGACTTCATATACCCACAAACATGTGAACATGACTTGATAACAACGGCAAACAATCACAAAAGATTACAAAAGCAATCGGGGAACAATGTGACGACTACTAGTTTTTTTTAAAACCTCGACCTCGACCCTCCAATTCCCCACAACGATTGGAAACAAGTCCTGATATTTCAGAGTAAAACAACTGTTCTTCTTTGCCTTTCTTAGGGTAAGTAGGGCCTAGCAACCCAGTAATGCAGCTCAAGTGGCTTGAAGTCAAAGGTTTCTCAAGTTCCATCGCTGGGTCAACCTCACTTGCCGAGTGCGCATGAAGCTGGCGGTCTGTCTGGAAATCGGGGATTGCCCTCCCAAGTTATTGCGATTAACGTTGGAATTCAGCAGGGGATTGAAGAGGTTTTCCAATAATTTTCTCACAAACCCATATCTTGACTTCCATCTCAAACTTCCCATGAGAAAATGGCCATAGCCTCCAGAACATGGCGTGCTGGAAGATCCTTTATGTCTGATGTTAGATGTTCCCAGCTAGAAACATCCATTTTGTTCGGTGATTTCGCAGCTAGCCATGTTGATTACCGGAAGGCAACTAGGTGAGTTGTCTCACCCAGACATGGAATAGCAAGAAACCTTGGCCATATTCACGGTTGCAGCACAGGCGCCGCATGACGTTTTTGTGGCCGGGGACTCCCCGAGTTGTTGATGTTGGTCTAGTAAAGTGATGTCATTTGAACTAACTGAATAGTGGTTTAGTATAACATGAACAAGTTATCGATCTATGACAATAGTATGTTGCTAAAATGCTAGTTATGGTTGTCAAACTAACAATGATGACTCATATGCTGCTTAGTTATGATGAGTTATTGGCAAAGTAATCTCTATCGTGAAGCCAACACTTACAGTACTTATAAACCAACTGAAACCTATCATAGATCCAATCCCTTGGCGGTTATATCCCCAGGTTTGTTAAATCCCTCTGTTTAGTTCTATTTACATCACAGGGGCACTCATATCTCGAAGATTCCCGAAGTTTGTCCAACCTGTATTCGACCAAAATCCAAGGCCCCACAAACCATGCCAGTGGCCAGTGATCTCTTCGTTTTTTCTTCAATCTCATTTTCTTTTTTGAAGATTCAAATAAGTTCCCCCAAAAAGTGAGTCCCGTTCCAGGTTGACTCATTTGTTGTTCTTCACTTGACCGAGGCTCATTTTTTCGAGCCTTGAAGCGATAGAAACACAGCTGCGGGGACAGCTAGGACATGTCCTTGCCAACCACGAGTCGGACAGATTCTGCCTTCCCTCAAGTATCATGTGCATTTCAGATGAATATCAGAAGAATACAAATGAGGAAATTAATTATAATACATTTACAGATGATATTTATCTATTACATTTCCAACAAACCAGATGAATTTTGCACACTCCCTATATGTTTCCCTCTCAGCAAACCGATATGGTGACATCAATGGCTCAGCTCATGGCTGCGCTGGAGGCTAACCCTCTGCAGGCAGAATGGCTAGGACTTTTCTCGTCGTTTTTGACATCCTGTGCCCATATATGCGCCACGGTCACAAGATAGTATATACAGCAGGTTGGTGGTTGACCTACCCCTCTGAAAAATATGAAAGCCAGTTGGGGTTACTATTCCCAACTGAATGGAAAAATAAAAAACTGTTCCAAACCACCAACCAGGATAGTATAGACAGTATGGCACAGTATATGGTTTATTGCCATCTAATCTATTCCCTATTGATAGATTGATGACCATCCCCCATATGGGTATACAGTTTTGTACAATCCAACTTTTGACCATGGCACTGCCATAGTTTCCACAGTACGTACCCCAAAATGCCATGCTGTTAGATACTTAATCGGACCAAACACAAACAGATTTGAGGCAGCCTGACCGGGTAGCAAAAACCCAGCTCATGAACGAAAACCATCGAACAGCCACTTGTACAACGCGCTACCTGTATTGTGTTGGTTTTTACGCTCAGGGTCGAAATCACCCCCGGTTTTGGACATGGGCAAGAGAAGAGTGTGGTTTCTTTTCAATGCCATGAAAACCACCACATTTTTGATGGTTTGGAATCCCACCCATTTATTGTGTCGACTTGGGGATGGTTTATTATTGTTTTAACCACATTATCATCTTTGCTATGGCTTTGAACTACTTGGTTGGGGTCCCATGGGTCTGTTCCAAATGGACTGCCAACACTCGCGCCAAATTCACTTGCTCGACTTTGTTTTGAGCGCCACACCGCGCAATGCTGCAGGCACTGCTTGTGACACTCAGCCGTTTTTGGGCAATTGTACAAGTGACAGCATTTGGTGAAGTGACATGTTGAAAAAATATGATAGAAAATAATGCTGTATGCTATCCCAAAAACTGATGACTTGTTTGTCAGTGGGATTCTGCCATCTGCATACACATATTAACATATAGTAACCCCCAAAAAATAGAAGTTGGTAAATAATTATCACTATTTTAGTAGGACTCAACCAACTTATATCTTTTTGGGGAGGGCTAACCATGTATCTGGGTCCGTATCTGTAGTCATGACCTTTGCATATGTTGCCAGGCTTCCCCCTGGTATCTTGGTGAACACGATAACCCCCAAAATATATGATATACCTAGGTTTTCACCCATCCCCATGAAATCTGTATGTCGCTCTGGATCCACAGTCTGAGAAGGTACTTAACCCCCTAAATCATACCTCAACACTTCCTAAGCAGGTACTTGGATACATAGGGTGTGTATATCATGTAAATTTTCCAATTAGCAATCTATGGATCCACATACACATCCTGAGAAGATCTTAAACCCGGAATTCACGAAAGGATTTGCCCCAAGGGGCACTTGCCGCTGGCATATATTTCCTATCAACAGGATTGACAACAGCCTCTGCTTTGAAAGTGTCGGGATCTGCATTGCAGGTCCACAATGGGTTGAGCTGCTGGTTCTTTGAACTTCAGCGGCTCGCAACTTGAGCAATTGGCTTTCCCAAAGTTGTTGAGCTCAAAGTTCACATGCGCGAAATATCTCTGAGTACCGGGTTTTCTTTGTTTTGAAAACATGCTGTAGTGTAAATTGACTTCTGAATTAAGAAAGCCACAAGGTCATTTAGACATGGTTCAAATTTTGGCCCCGAAACACTTGGGTGGGAATCGTACCAAAGATGGGCAGTCAATCTGTGAGTTCCACGGGCCACCAGGCCTTAAAATCTGAGCCATGCCCACTTCTTGCTGGTTCTCTTGAGTTGGTGCTTACGAAACTGACTTTAGCAAATAAACAGCAGCTCCATGATGGCTGGTCCCAGTCATGGACAAAGGGTATACCCCATTCTCAGACACACCCATCCATATTGCTAAATGATGCCTAAAACACCAACTCCGCATGGTATTCCTACACTTTGGCCTACTGTGCAAGCTGGTGGCACACTACGGGCAGACGGAAGGCTCGGCACACATTTTTGCCCAGGGCATGTCCCAAAAAATGGGGCAATGTTCCCATCATCAGGGAAGCATCAATGAAAACTCAGTCAACAAATAAGTGGCTCGCCATGGCTTTCCCAATGTGTACAAAGTCCGAGAAAATGAAATCAACGTGACTAGTTTCTCTGCCATTTTTGATCGTTTTTGGGACCCCAGCGCGTGCCATATTTTCAGTTCTCCCACGAAACTTGTGATTGTGGGACCTCTGCAGCATCACCTGAGACATTAGGCGATGGCGACCCAAAGCAGTCTTCGCCAACACCTCCTTATTTCTTTGCAAAGTTCAGAACAATAGAACATAATAGAACCATAGAAGTATGTTGCTATCCGCAAATGGGGTTTCACAAGTTTGAAAAGTATCTTGCCATCTGCGGAAACCCCAACCAGGTGAATCATCCTACCAAACAGTGGCCATTTCTGACACATAAGGCACAACGATATCAGCCCACGTTGATATGCCCGAATGTTTCAGTGGGTGCAATACCCGAGGCCCGGGACTTTTAAGGTGATGCAAAGACCCCTTCTGTTGCCAAGAGGCCGCTGCTAATAGAGTTCCGAAGGATCCTGGCTAGAAAAGCCAGCAGATTTACAGGATGTATAGTCACCAACCCCTGAAAAAAATACTTTGCTTCGTGTGATCCCCACCATGACATTTATACATGTTCTTACTGGCAAATCTTCTGGCATTCTATCTGCCATATCTTCTGGCATTCCATCTGGCATTCTATCTGGCATATGTTCTGGCATTCTATCTGGCAAATCTTCTGGCATTCTATCTGGCATTCTATCTGACATATCTTCTGGCATTCTATCTGGCATAGCTTCTGGCAAATATTCTGACATATCTTCTGGCATTTTATCTGGCATTCTATCTGGCATATCTTCTGGCATATGTTCTGGCATATCTTCTGGCATTCTATTTGGCATATCTCATGGCATTTTATCTGGCATATCTTCTGGCATTCCATCTGACATTCTATCTGGCATATCTTCTGGCATTCGATCTGCCCGTTGAGGTCCAGCAGTGCACACTGAGCTGGGAAGGTCCCCGGTTGAGGTCCAGCGGTGCACACTGAGCTGGGCAGATCCCAGGTTGAGGTCCAGCGGTGCACACTGGGCTGGGCAGGTCCCAGGTTGAGGTCCAGCGGTGCACACTGAGCTGAGACGGTCCCTGGTTGAGGTCCAGCGGTGCACACTGAGCTGGGAAGGTCCCAGGTTGAGGTCCAGCGGTGCACACTGAGCTGGGAAGGTCCCAGGTTGAGGTCCAGCGGTGCACACTGAGCTGGGAAGGTCCCAGGTTGAGGTCCTGCGGTGCACACTGAGCTGGGCAGGTCCCAGGTTGAGGTCCCAGTGCACACTGAGCTGGGAAGTTGGCAAAGAGCTTGGCGAAGAGAGTTGGCAAAGAGCTTGGCGAAGAGGTTGCAAGGCGGAAGTGGAGGTGGAAGTTGATGCAGACATGGTCGAGGAGAAACTAGAGGAAGAGGAGGACAGCTAGCCGAGGAGGAGGAGGAGGAGGAGGAGGAGGAGAACAACTCTGATAAAATCTAACAACCCTCACCTGGCAGGTGGGGAAATAACTGTACTATAGGAACTTCTCACTATTTGGCATTCACCCACAATATATAAACGAATCTTTGTGGCTTGAATCCACGAGTTTTGGAACGTCCATACTTTCCAATTTGAATCACCGTCCACATATTTCAAGTTCAAGTCAGTGCAGACTCGACTTCCAGTGGTTTAAACCTCCATCTAGGCCACAGGGATTTCCAAGCTAGCCATGTTTGACTATCCACGGGTAAGCAGTTTGCAACGGCAAATCTAATTTCTAGCCGATTTATATAAATTGGTTTTGGCAATCTTTGCTAAAAACTAAATGTAATTTCGTTCAAGTTGTGTTTGAGCAAATGCCACGCTAACCCTAAACTGGGGGGGGGTCTCGAAACTGACACTCCGAACCCCTTACTAGATTGGGTGCCCTAAGTTCCACTTTGTTATGACTTAAATAGATACAAATCTGGCGTTCCCAGTCACAATTATATATTTGATAGTTGTCCCCAAGTACCAATATGATTCGCACAATGCCAGTTGGTGTCCCAAATAATTATAGGATGATAATATGTATCGTCCAATTATTATCCAAATATGCCAATAAAAATTGGATTCCTGCCATAAAGCTATTGACACCCATTATCTGCATTTGCTTTTCTGTGTCCGTAAGTTTGGGACGGGACACATCTACTGCCCAAAGAATTTCAATTGCCGCTTCGGATCTAGGGTGACATGTGAAATGCGCCAAACAGTGACAACAGAGTTGTGATGAGTTGTGTATCCAAGCGTAGCATTTTGAGATACGAATTTGTTTGAATACATGGTATACCTGTGTACACACATATTGTATATAAAACTAGGTTAAAACTATGTAAATACAACTGCCTATGTATATGGGATATATGGAATATAGAATGTGAATTATAATTATCCATCTGCAAACCAATTTAAATGGAATGTCTTGTTATCGTAAGCTGCCTAAGAAAAGTTATATCCGTCATACCTGCGATTGACGGATTGACGCCGCTGGACGCCGTTTTCTGAAGTTTGTTGATGAATAGCCCCAAATTTGCTAGCATCATATATATATTATTATACGAACTAAATAATATATAATATTATATATATATATCTCATGCTCAATTTCCCATTTCCGTGCGTTAATTCGCTTGTATTTGTTTACCGCGCCATTTTTCATGCGACTTGCCGCCGGGTCCTTACAATGCACTTTGCCCAAATGCTTGGTCGGTGTGAATTCACAGGTTTATTGGTTTGAATTCACATTGGTCGTTGGCTATATAATACTCCAACTTCGTGAGTTCCATTTTTTCTTGCAACAATCATAACTGGAACCGGTCCCATTTTGAGCACATGATATTCCCAAATCAACCATAAACCACCAAAAAAATGGCTTGGGAAACCGATGATACCATCCCCCGAGGCGCCTTAGGCGAGGGCGAGCCCAGATCAGAGTCCAGTAAGGGTTCCTGGCGGCTTGGATCAGCAGGGGATTCATGTCATGGAGGCATCGAGATATGGTGGATGTTTGTCTTTTTTGCCAAGATATAATATGTCTTCATATTACTTCCATAAAGCTATATATACTTATGTATATATGTAATAATAATCAATAATAATAATAAATACTGAAAACAATAATAAAAATACTAAGAATGATATTAAAAATAACAATAATCAAAAAAATAATAAATTGTAATAACAGCAAAAATAATAATTCTATAACATAATAATTCTATAATAATCATGATAACAATAATATATATATATGCAATACATGATCACCACTTGGCTGGTAACATTTAAGTTGAGTCATCACACAAAGGAAACATGGGCAATAAACGTCAAACTGCGGGGTTAACCAATGGGAAAGAAGTGGATGTTTTGCTGCCAATTTGCTGCGCAATAAAACGGATAAAATGTGGTAGCAGTAGTAACTAGCTGGAGGTATCTCTGGCAAAATGACAAGTTGACCAACGAGTTGGATCAAAGCAAGAACGGGGTTTTGCCCAACTCTCATGGGCGAAGCAACCTATACTGTTACTCATGGTTGGGACAGATCCATATACGGAATTAACTCAGGAATCGGGAACTTGCTACTTAAATTTGAAGTTGCCAGAATTAGCGAAGTGCTGATCGTAACTGGGGCATACCCATGGCAACATTTAAGTCGCAGTCGCGGGAGTCTTCTGCCACACAGGAGTCCAATTGGAGAGACCAAACTACTGACAACTACTGCCCTCCGCCCTCCCAAACCATGCGCCTGATCCTGTGCTTTTCCTGCAAGCAACTTGTCACTCTCACAAACAAAATGGATCAAGTTTGCTGTTTCAACATCCAGTGTACATGATAAATCTGGGAAAACTATGGGATTCCACACTGACCTGGAAAGTTCAGCTAAAAGTTCGGCGACCTTTTAGGATAGATTTTCCTCAATCCTAAGCATCATTCCAGTGAGGTCGCAGGGTTCGGTCGTTACAATTTAGCCTAACAAAAGAGACTTCCCATGATATTTTGAAACACAAGTACAAGCACCAAGATAATCCTGCTGCGGGACCTCAGTTCCAGCATGATTCTCATCACCATGGTCAGTTTGAAATGAAGATATCAACCAAAAAATGTTGGGGTTGCGGGTCCAAGTCCATATGAGGCACTGTCCAAAGACCTTCTGACAGGGTATGGTCGTCCAACATTAAGCAGTGTGAACATGTTGGGGCAATCCCCCTCTGAATCATGGTTCAGGGGTTGATAAATTTCCTTTTTTTTTCACGTCATCTATTGGGGATATAAATGGACATAATCCCTGTTCATCCCATCTTTTCAGCTGGAAAGAACGATCTGGTGGAGCCTCTGCATCTGGTGAAACCCTTCGAATGTCTACGAAGTTGGCTGGAAATATTGGAGCGTTAAGCATATTCGAAACTTGAAACCATCGACCGCTTCTGCATTGTGTTCAGATCAAATCCGAAATTGTGGCCAATGGATTGTCGGACTGAACAGAGGCCAGCAACCGTCCGTCAGGCAAGACAACTCGAAGACTGCGGAGGTTTACAAGCAATTCATGCGCAATGCGTTTCTGCGTATGCCAGGCCAAATCAGATCCAGATGTGCTTAAGCGCAACATTTCATGCCCAGCCAAATTCGAGCATGTCAGCATATGTTTATCTTCACGAATATAGCCAAGTTGCAAAACAAGGTCTCTCCCAAGTGGCATATGAGAATGATCCCAAGTGTAGCCATTCAAGGGCTCAGGGGTAGGAATATCGCATTGCCCCTCAAGATTCAAGCCACAAGCTGCAGCAAGACCATCACTTCGCAGAAGCACCGTGTGACAAATCCCCGCAGAAACCTGGAGATATGACACTTCTCCGTCCAACTGTGGCACATTGCATTCTCCATCATCATTCATTCCGCATGCGACGGCGCTGCAATCACTTCGGAGAAGCACCGTGTGGTCCCCCCCCGCAGACACCTGGATGTATGAGAGTCCTTCAGCCAAAGGCGGAATCTCGCACTGCCCATGGTCGTTGCTGCCGCACGCAACAGCTTGGCCATCACTTCGGAGAAACACAGAATGATACATTCCTGCAGAAACTTGTCTGTATGACATTCCCTCCTTCAAGGCTGGCACTCGACGTTGCCCATCATCATTGTTCCCACAGGAAACGGCTTGACCGTCACTGCGGAGAAGCACAGTGTGACGCATCCCTGCAGAAACTTGGGTGTATGTTATGTCCTCTTCCAACGGTGGAATGCGACACTGGCCATGATAATTGTTCCCACACGCAACAGCTTGACCATCGTGTCGGAGAAACACCGTATGAAGCCCACCGGCGGAAACCTGGCTGTAGCACGTTCCGTCCGCAGGTGGAACGTTGCATTGCCCATGATCATTGTATCCACATGCTACAGCACGGCCATCACTACGGAGAAGAACTAAATGATCTGCGCCCGCAGATACCTGGGCATGTCTGAAACTGGTATGCACCCCTATGACTGGTTTGAGAATGAAGCAATGAACCAAACATCTAATATATCCGAAAATTATATATGGTCACTCTAACCAGGGTTTTTGGAACCAATGGAACTAAGTGTAGTCGTTTTTTGGACAACCCCACCTGGGTGTATGTGCTTCCCTTCTCCAAGAGGGGAATGTTGCATTGTCCAAGGATGTTGCTTCCACACGCCACAGCGCTGCCATCACTCCGGAGAAGCACGGTCAGACCGCCCGCGGAAACCATCAACACAAGATCTTTAAAACATAACTCTTGGGCCGAGAGGTCAAAGTTTCATCCTTGGTGGCCCAAAAACAGGGCCAACAAGCCGGCAAAGTTAATGAACAAGGATGGTTGAAGGGATCAAATCCCATGTTGGAAAGAATCAAGAAACTAAAACAGAGTGTCTCTAACTGGTTTCAACTGATATTGGAAACAATTTCAGACCCTGCACATCAGTGAACGGTGCACTTCATTGAGAGATGTTAGCGAGTTGCTGTAAGGTGGGAATGACGCGCCCTTCGGAATTTCATGGCTTGTTGTTGATATCCAAGCTTTACCTCCAAAATTGTGTTTGAACACACCTCAGAACTCCAGGAAATCTAGCAGTTCAGCATGCAAGCAAAAAAATGATACAACTCTTTGCATCCATGATAGGCTTTTAGACGGTAACAATTGTCCAACTAAGATGGAAATTGCCTACTGTAATGCTGAAAAACAAACCATCTACGGGTTCTTTTCTGGAATCAGAATCATGAATCATGAATGTGTGTGTACCTCATTTGTCTTATCTTGGTCTGATCCTCCATCTTACATGCTGATATGTTTTGCATTACCGTTTTGATTGGTCCAACATGTTCATTCTTGCTGACAGAAAAACCTCTCCATCCGAGTGTTGCACCCCTCCGAACCTCCCATGAGCATCTGCAGAAGCCGCCTTGGTCGTTTCAATTGATCAAAAAAGCAATGTAAATAATAGGCGTATCCCAAAAATGGAGGGCTACGGGAAAAAATCCATTTGGCTATTCACTGGTGAAAAAATGAATAGGGCACAGCCCTATTCCAAGCCCATTGTCTCAATGGTATATTCCAAGTGGCCCAAGGCATCAACGTGTATGGAAGATTACATCATATGCCCCAGCAATTGGCCACTCCATGGGATGGGACCTTGATTTTCCCAACAGTAATGATGAACTGAAACCAAAACCGTGGGACGTTGACGTCCACAAAAAGGGAACAAAATCGTTCTGGAAGTCCTCATTTCTTCCAAGGATGCATCAAAAACATCTGCAGTGAAGGGCTGTGTAGGATTAACCACACCGAAGGAGATGGCTGTGGCCACCCTTGTACAGCATCACCTTCAGATGTTCAGCAAATTTTGGGATATTCTGAGGTGATTCAACATGACCAATCCTAGATACCGTGCAGAACATGTCAACAAATACGATGGCTAGCGGCTAGTTGAATAGTATAACTGGTATTTTTCCCAATTAAATGACAAACAGCCAAACCATTAAACTCTTCACCAGCCGGTTTACCCGGTCACTGTTTGTTCAACTCCTGCCCCGCATCCCATTGAGCTTCCCCGCCGAACTTTCTGCTTGTACCATGCATCTGGTGCGGGACCCACCTGCGCTCGATAAGTAGCTGACCATTGATTTGACTTGCACTTAATGGCATTTTTTAAAAGTTATATTATAATTCATAATGTCTATATATATATAACATTATATATATATATGTAGCATTGTATCACGAACTATATATGGCCCTATTTTGGGGGGTAACCCTCCCAATTACCCAGCAGAGTTCTTTGCGGGGCTTGACATTAAATTGATCATGGGGATTCAAGTGGCCACAAGATCAATGCGGATCACGATGGGCTCAACGAATACATCTGACGTGGACTATTCCGTAGAGGATTCCACACGTGAACGTTTCAAAACTTGAAATGATATAATTCCTTCACATGAAGTAAAACGAACGACGCTTTCTAGCAAAGTAAACGCATCTAGATAGTCTATACCAACTGTGCTGGTGCACAAGTGCACAACAAGGCGAGTCTAAGGCGCTTCAGCAGTTCCAATAAGTTTCATCTTGGCAGCCCCCGACACCCCAAAACCACCGCTATACCACAGCTGGAAAGGGACCATAGAGGTTCCACAAATTTGATCAAGGCCTACAACGTGGTTCACTGGCTAGTAATAAACCAACCATACCCATTTTGCCCACTTGTAGCATGTGGGAAATATTTTTAATATTTTTAATCCCGTAAGAAATCGAAACCAAGGTTTAAGGCATCAAGTTTAGCACAAATATTAAGCCTTTATATGCCTTCTTTGAATTGCCTTTCAAACTGACCACCAAGGCTTCAAAGCCCTGACGATGTTTTTTTCTTCAAGCAAGGTGGGGATTTCCTGGGGCCCTCACATAAATTGAGGGCTCCCAGACCTATGACCCTGGAACCTTTGGGCGTTCCAGTGTCAACGGCATCTTTGTACATTGTCGAATGGACAGGGTGCTTCGAGTGTTCGAATGGCCAGGGGGCCATGGGGCAAAAGGATGCAAAAGGCACTATAATAGGTGGCAAAGAACTGGTCGAACAACTGCTGAGTATAGTCTATAACAACCCTCAAAACTTGTATATAGAAGATAACTCTTCCAGTATCTTTTTAATCTTTTTAGGATAGGGACAATACTCAATAACAAATTCTTGGGACTCTTCCGACCTGGGCATCCTTTCCTAACCTGCGATCACAACATCTCGAAGGACCCTGTGGATTCTACAGCGGTTTGGAGCCGACGCTTTAACACGCTTCGACTGGAATACCCTGCAGCAGTTGAAGGGACGCCAAAGAATTGAGGCGAGGAGTCTTGGGTGGCTTTAGGATACTTTAGCTGGTTGGTGGTTTCAACCCGTCTGAAAAATATGAGTCAGTTGGGGGAGTATTATTCCCAATAGATGGAAAGTCATAAAATTCATGTTCCAAACCACCAAACAGTTAGGTTTGTTTGAGTCTAAACTTTCTGTAAAGTTGATCTTTGGAGTTGGTCAGGCATGAAACACCAGTATCAAATAACTGGTGACGACTGACATTGAAAGAACATCACTGAAAGTCAGAGTAGGCAAACATGAACTGCTACAGTACCACTGCTGCCACCTTTGGGTGAGAGCTTTGTGGCATCCATGTGGGTTCGGCTGAAATAGAATGCCCCAGGGCCCCAATCCATACTATGGTTGACTAAAGTTCACTTTCACCAATGCACATAAACATAAGATCAAAAAACACTTTGGGGCGGGTACCCCATGGTTTCTCTCATTTTTAGACACATCATCTAAAACAGGATATGTGATCCCACTGGGTAGTATGAATGTGCACCTCTATAACGGGGGTTGTCACTGGTTTGTCCCTTTTCCAATTCGATCAATCCCCTCTCTCCAGTAACATTGAATCCCCCCACATCTGCGCCTCAAAAATTAACAGATTCGGTACTAAGACATGGCTTCTAGCATAAATATTAAGAGAATATGGGATTATTCTCATGACTCCCTGCTACGATATCCGCATTATGTCCCTTTTTACCCTTTTGTCCCCTTTTCTCCCATTCTTCCCATTATATATATATATATTTATATATATATGTAAATATAATATAATTATACATAATTATTCCACAACATAAAACATATCACATATATCACCATTAGATTGCACCCTATAAATGGTCCATGTTCATCCATTTGCCACAGATATGTTGAATAAGCAGAGGGTATACCTCATTATTTCCCATTAAATCCCATAAAACTCCAGCAAATCCCTTTATCCCATTAACTCCCTATGGATATCGACCAATTTCCCGCGGAACAGCGGCAGGCCCAGTTCGCCAAAGCACGTGGCAGCTGTAGGAGGTTGCCACAGGTCATTGCCGTCGGTAATCGTCCTGGTCATAAGGATTTCACCCTGGGAATCTGACCAACCAACAAATGGGTTGTCATACAAGGTGGTGCCCCAGGTCAGAATCGCTAAGTTGAAAAACATAACTCCAATAACTATGGTTTATGGTAGATATATCTATATTTACTATGGTTTGTAAACCAACTTATAACTGGGGGGGTACCACCTTGTAATCCCCAGTAAATTTGGTAGTATAACTCCCTAGAGTAATCAACCATGGTATCTTTAATGGCTCCAATAGGGTCTAAACAACACGAAATGAAAAAATGGACCAAACATCATTGACTGGTTGTTGTTGCAGTAGTTGAGCCAACCCCTTGAAAAAATATGTTCGTCAACGGGGATCATCATCCCATGCCTATTGTTGAAAATACAACATGGGAGTTTCTCTGCTTCATTGGGTTGGAATCAAGATGATTCAAGGCTGATTTTTCAGGAAAATCGCGGCTAACTGACTTCAATATCAGAGGTTCCTGCATGTTTCTTTACTTTTCAAATGTGGTGGGCCAGCAATCCCCTGAGCCAATCTGTCGGGTTAGTACCATTGACAGATCTGGAAATTTAAGTTTTCAACCAACAAAATGCATCAAAAATAGGGTTCACCCATCCCTCCCCCCCAAAAAAAATCTCAAAAAAATAAATAATTGCTTCGATTTTGTATCACTGAAAAAACTAAACATGATAAAACTGTCACTGAAGCTCCCCCCGCAGTCCATCGCCGCCATCGCCCGGCTCCAGGCGGAAGCTGCTGAGCCCATCGCGGCCAATGCCGGAGGAACCCGTGGCGAACTGCAGCACCTTGCTGCGCAGCCTCGGCCAGGGCGGTGGGGGATGGAGGATCTGGATTTGAATGTCGAAACCTTGGGGAAGGTTCGATATTTTTTTCTCCCGGAGTCTTCTGAGATATGTTTGATATGCAAAATTTGATGAATGGATTTTGTCTGGATTCTACTATACCAATCTATATCAAGGGCTAAGATTTCACCACCAAAACAAATCAAAACCATCCAACATGGGGATTGAACAATCAACAATCGCAAGTTCAATGGGTTGGTTCTGTTTACAATGTGATCCAGTGATGATGAACATGATGATGATTATTGGTAGCAGTGGCAGTACTAGCAGGAGTAGCAGTAGCTGTAGCAGTAGCAGAAGCAGTAGCAAAAGCAGTAGCAGTAGCAGCAGCAGCACTAGGAGGAGGAGTGGGAGTAGGAGGTGTAGGATAGGAGTAGGAGTAGGAGTAGGAGTAGGAGTAGGAGTAGGGGTAGGAGGAGTAGGAGTAGGAGTAGGAGTAGGAGTAGGAGTAGGAGTAGGAGTAGGAGTAGTAGTAGTAGTAGTAGGAGTAGGAGTAGGAGTAGGAGTAGGAGTAGGAGTAGGAGTAGGAGTAGGAGTAGGAGTAGGAGTAGGAGTAGTAGTAGTAGTAGTAGTATGATGATTGGTATTTCATGCTATGTTTTAATCAGTGTCTATCATTATGATGGGAATGGGCGCTTTGGTTTCTGAAGGAGAAACAATGAATTTGTTCAACCAAACCAATGGAATTATCAAACAAAAGAAGGACTTCTTGCAAAAACAAACAAAACAAAACTGTTTTTTCAACATACATATGAGGTACTATGAGTTCATGAAGAAAATGGGAACTATGACATCTCTGGTCACCTTCTGAGATCCACATCAAAAATAGTCACGGAATACCAATGACCTTTAAGATGTGTGGCTTCCTGGGTCTCAAATTCTTGGGTGTTCCGATGTTTCTGTTGTAAACCCTTGCCATTGCAGATCTGTCCAGCATATCCTATAATTGTGATACTTGTAAATATTGTGACCCGTCCCAAAACCTATCTTTGAGGCGCAAATTGTAGCCATTGAGGTCATTATCCCAAATATCCCATATATCCTCAAACAGTGTCCTCAAACATGTATTATTAGTGATATTAACCTATTTCTCATTATTTAGATATTATTATGGTGATACTATCCCAAACTGTAACCATCCCAAAACTCATCCCCGAGTTACTCGTCGTCGAAGTCTTCCTCGAGCACTTGCCAGAACCAGTTGGCCTGCTGCCTGGATGGCTCGATCTGGGGAGTCAACAAGAAGGTGAGGGATTAAATAGTGGTTTATAATAATTAATACTGGTTAAAAATGGTTTATAATGGTTGATAATTGTTGATGGTGATTGATCATGATTAAAAATGATGAAGAATGATGGTTGGTATCTCCTTACCACCTTAGTGATGATGCCACCCATGAACTTTCAGTTGATGAAGCTTCTCTCTTTTTTGATGCTGATGACTGCGGGTTTGTATCCTGGAGGCATGGAGCCTTTGATATCGAGAGTAGGGCAGGGTCAAAACACGTTTTTGGGGGAGTGCACACCAACAGGCGCTGAAAATAAACCCCCGGCCTGGATCCTAGACTTACGGCGGTCCAAAAGGCATCTGCGCGGTGCTCTCCATTGACTGCTTGGAAATCTGTTTTCCCGGAGCTTCATAACCGGTTGGTCTTTACCTGCTACGGTCTGCTCCTTGTATACCCTGCTCGCTCATGGATAGCGTGCACGGGTAGTCCCAGATAGCGAACATATGTCAGCAGAACATGCGACCCGGTAAAACTTCTCTTGAAATTTGCCTTGCGTGTTTGAGAATGTGTGACGTCACTGGTTTGGAAACCTTGGCCTTGCGCTTGAACTTGCTTGATGCCCGGCTACTTGATGCCGACAGATGTGCTGATTGGCTTGTCAAAAGGTTGCTTGTCTGTACTAGTGACGCGCTCTGTTTTCGCCGTCAACCAAAAATATTGTGGCGCCTCTTGCTTCATGTCGTGGTTGTTTGCATCGCATGGTTGTTTCCATCCCACAGCAGGTGGCGCAAGACATCGCCTCCTGTTGAGAGGATTTGGGCTTGTGCTGTTGCTTCCCGTTCTCTTTTGTGGATTGCCCGCCAGCACCATTCTGCGACTGCGCGGCGTGTGGGGCAGTTGTTGGAGCCGAGATTCCGCTGGCTGCTGTGGCGGCAAGTCAGGCCCAAAGATTGGAGCAAACAGGCCATGCGCGCAGCAGCAGATGAGCACCTTCATTTGCAACTGATTGCTTGTAGCTTGCAGTCGCATGTCGCTGACTTGTATGATTGTCAGGGTGGTATGCCTGCCGTTTTGTATGCTTGGGCGTCACGTTGTAGCTATTATGTTGGTATAGCTTCCGTGGAAAGGAAGCGCAAGCGTGCCACTCCTGGTCGAGCTTGTCGTTGGCTTGAACACATGTGTGGTATGCTTCGCACTCATACGACTGACAGCCAAAAGCTGCGCTACAAATTGATGCGGCGCTTTCGCCCTGAAGATACTGTTTTCTTGATTTGTAGAGCTGCATCGTATCAGGCCCATGGAGACTTTGGAGGCCCCCTTGCAACGTTGGACGTGCCAACAAATCGGGTGCGGCGAAAGTTGTGCCTCGTCAGCGTAACAGGCCCCCAAAACATTGCAGAGCTGGGTTGTCGCATGGTGGTCCTTTTGATTCCGTTGTTGTCAAGCGTGCAGTTCAGAACTGCTTAGCGCGCCCTTCAGTTGAGCCTGCCCCGCAGCAAGTACCTTGTGATTTTGCGTCGGTCTACTGCCTGGCCCTGCGTCGTCTCATGGCAGGGTTCGGCTGGTTTGGCCCATGTGACATTTATGATCCGCAGTATGTTTCCTTGCTGGTCTCTAGGCTTGGCAGTAAAAATGCATGTCTTGATTGGAGGCTGTTTGAAAAGAAATGGAAGGTAGGGCGTGGACCTGCTGCCATGGTTCGTTTCCTTGGCCTTTTGAAGGGTCGCCGTTCCCATGCGCTTGCTTGTAGAAGAATCAGCAATCAGCTCCGTTCCAGAAACTTGCCGCCCATCTCTGGCGTGTCATGCCCGGTTCCACGTTTATCATGCTTGAACGTTTTTTCCTGATTGGCCCCACCCTCCTTTGGGGGATGCAGAACCATAGCCAGAATGTTGTCTCCCATAGCCCGGAGGGCCAGCGAAGACCGCACGCAGGAGCGCCAGCCAAACGGTACACCAGAGCCAGCTTCTGAGCCCTGCCATGGCAAAAACTACGGCAACGACAATGAGATCTGGGAGGCGCCAAACCTGGGAGGCAACAAACACAAAACTGGAACCGAAAAACCGCCAGCGAAGATGCCGGACTCAAAACAGACTAAAAAGACAAGGAGCACAGTGCAGATAGCCAGGAAATCATGACCAAAGCTTTCTACAAGCTAAGACCAAACAAGTCCTAAGTGACCGTGGGCGCTTGGTGGTTGAACGAAAACAACGCTTTTGACCAAATGGCCTGACCAGCCGGCACGCTGAAAGCCATATAAAACGGCAATAGCGGCGTCCAGCCAAGCCTCAAAGGACAACATGCACTCGTCGAACCTTGCAAGCCTACCCGCAAGAAAACTGTGTATAAAGCCAAGCTGGGAACTCCATTGAGGTGGGAGAACCCAAGGCCTGGGCTTCATTGACCATGAAATGAGGGCATGCAAGCGCAGATCAAGCCAAGTGACATGCTGTCCCGACTCACGCAGATCAAACGGGACACTGTAAGACGATTGGATGGCAACATACATGCAAGCACCAGAATAGACACCACTCACCCAAAGCAAATCATCAACATACCGTCCCCGAGCCACTTCATGGCTCCACACTAACGTTGTGACAGCGAAACCGAGGGCATGTCTACGACGGGGGGAGCGCTGCCACAGGACCTCCTGTTCACCTAACACGATGCTTGTCGCAACCTTGCTCAACACTCCGCCAATGGGGAACCCATGGGAGCCCCTTCAAACGACTAGACGACGGATGGCCCGAGAGCGTAGAGGAGCAGAGTCTTCTGTTGTTAGTATGGAGACACGCTTTTTACACACAGGCTCTTTTACACACAGACGCTTTTACACACAGAAGCTTTTACACACAGACGCTTTTACACACAGACCCTTTTACACACAGACGCTGTTACACACAGACGCTTTTTACACGCAGGCGCTTTTACACACAGAAGCTTTTAAACACAGACGCTTTTACACACAGACCCTTTTACACACAGACGCTTTTACACACAGACGCTTTTTACACGCAGGCGCTTTTACACACAGAAGCTTTTACACACAGACGCTTTTACACACAGACCCTTTTACACACAGACGCTTTTACACACAGACGCTTTTACTTTTACACACAGACGCTTTTACACACAGACGCTTTTTACACAAACACTTTCACACGCAGACGCTTTTACACACAGACGCTTTTTACACACAGGCGCTTTTACACACAGAGACTTTTACACACAGAGGCTTTTACCCGCAGAGACTTTTACACACAGACGCTTTTACACACAGAGACTTTTACACACAGACGCTTTTACACACAGAGACTTTTACCCGCAGAGACTTTTACACACAGACACTTTTACACACAGACGCTTTTTACACACAGACGCTTTTTACACACAGACACATTTGACACACAAACACATTTACACACAGAGGCATTTACACACAAACACTTTTACACACAGACGCTTTTACACACAGACGCTTTTACACACAGACGCTTTTACACACAGAGGCTTTTACCCGCAGAGACTTTTACACACAGACGCTTTTACACACAGAGACTTTTACACACAGACGCTTTTACACACAGAGACTTTTACCCGCAGACGCTTTTACACACAGACACTTTTACACACAGACGCTTTTACACACAGACGCTTTTACACACAAACGCTTTTACACACACTTTGGTAAACTCCATAATGGAGAGGGTGAAATGAGATGAAATGATAACCGTCATGTCGTGTTGTTACATTAGCATGTCATGTCATGTCATGTCATGGCATGTCGGCATGGGTGGTTTTTGGCTTGGCCACCTTGCCATTTCGGATGCAGGTACGTTTTCACGACGACATAGATGGGTCTTCGTTGGCCCGTGCCATCTATGCGTCCACGGGCCCCCTGCTTTTCCCTTTGATTCAGGGTTTCTCACACACAGCAAGCCACTACTAAGACCACAAAATGCAGATATTTTCACTTTAGGCACTTAATGAAGATATTAGTAGTTATATGAACTTATCATAGAAGTGATTTTTCCTTATTTTGACTAATTTTCACTTATTTTTTTAGGATCAGATTTGATTATAGACGATGTATTTTTCTTTTATACGTTTTTTGAAATTAGCCGTCGGTTTTTTCCTTTGGAATAAATGATATGTTTTGTCTTTCTTTCAGGAAAGGTATGCTGTCAGGAAAGGACACTTTCTGTAGTGAACAGTTTCTGGGAAATATAATTTAAGGAAAGGACAGTTTCTATATTGAAAACTTCCTGTGAAATATAATTTAAGGAAAGGACAGTTTCTGTAGTGAACAGTTTCTGTAAGGTATACTGTCAGGAAAGGACAGTTTCTGTAGTGAACCGTTTCTGATGAATATAACTTAAGGAAAGGTTAGTTTCTATAATGAAAACCCCCTATGAAATATAATTTAAGGAAAGGACAGTTTCTGTAGTGAAAACTTCCTGTGAAATATAATTTAAGGACAAAACAGTTTCTGTAGTGAACAGTTTCTGGAAAATATAATTTAAGGAAAGGACAGTTTCTGTAGTGAATAGTTTCTGTAAGGTATACTGTTAGGAAAGGACAGTTTATGTAATGAAAACTTCCTGTGAAATATAATTTAAGGACAAAACAGTTTCTGTAGTGAACAGTTTCTGGAAAATATAATTTAAGGAAAGGACAGTTTCTGTAGTGAATAGTTTCTGTAAGGTATACTGTTAGGAAAAGGACAGTTTATGTAGTGAAAACTTCCTGTGAAATATAATTTAAGGAAAGAACAGTTTCTGTAGTGAACAGTTTCTGGAAAATATAATTTAAGGACAAAACAGTTTCTGTAGTGAACAGTTTCTGGAAAATATAATTTAAGGAATTGACAGTTTCTGTATTGAATAGTTTCTGGAAAATTCAGAAAATTCAGAAAATCCAAAAATCAGAAAATTCAGAATCCAGAAAATTCAGAAATCTTAAAAATCTAGATTCCAGAAGATTTAGAAACCAAAAAAAGAATCTGGAAAAAATAGAAAATCCAGAATCCAGAAAATTCAGAAATCTTAAAAATCTTGATTTCAGAAAATTTAGAAACCAAAAAAATGAATCTAGAAAATTCAGAATCCAGAAAATTCAGAAATCTTAAAAATCTAGATTCCAGAAATTTAGAAACCAAAAAAAAGGAATCTAGAAAATTCAGAATCCAGAAAATTCAGAAAACTCAGAAAATTTCAAAAATTTAGAAATTCAGAATTTTCAGAAATTTCAGAAATTCAGAAAATTCAGAAAATTCGGAATTTATATATAAATATAAATATATATATATATAATTCAGAAAATTCAGAAAATTCAGAATTCAGAAAATTCAATAAATTCAGAAAATCCAGAAAATTCAAAATCCACAAACAAAAATAGAATCTGGAAAACATAGAAAATCCAGAATCCAGAAAATTCAGAAATTTATCTAAAAAAAAAACAGAAAATTTAGAAACTAAAAAACTGGAATCTAGAAAATTTAGAAAATTCAGAAGCCAGAAAAATTTGAAACCTTAAAAATCTAGATTCCAGAAAATTTAGAAACCAAAAAAAAAGAATCTGGAAAAAATAGAAAATTCAGAATCCAGAAAATTCAGAAATCTTAAAAATCTAGATTCCAGAAAATTTAGAAACCAAAAAAAAATGGAATCTGGAAAAAATAGAAAATCCAGAATCCAGAAAATTCAGAAATAAAAAAAAAATAGAATCCAGAAAAAAATATAAAAACAAAAAACAATAGAATCCAGAAAATTCAGGAAATCAAAGAAAAATAGGCTCCAGACAATTTAGAAAATCCTAAAGAAAATAGAATCCATATTTTTGTAGAAAACCTAAAAAAATAGAATTCAAAAAATCTAGCCAAAACAAGTTAGAATCCAGAAAAATTAGAAAACCAAAAAAGAAAGAGAATCTAAATTTTTGATTTTTCTTCTTTTGGTTCATCATATTCATGCCAATGTGTCAAAGTTGCCAGAAGCAGATGAAGATGACTTTCAACAGTTTGATTCATTCTTGCATTTTTTTTCTGCAGCTGCAACTCTAAGCTTCTTTGCTTCTTCTGTGCAAGAAAGGTTGTTGAGAGAATTTTTTAGCCTGACATCGTTTCATATCCAGGAAGCATGCACTCCAGAACTTTATCTATTCTTTTAAAACTTCATGACATTTCCAAAAACGATCCTTCACAGGAAATGTTCTTAACACAAAACATTTTTTTCTTGGGAGGAACTATACCACAAAAAAAAAATATGGCAGTATTTTTCAGAGAATAGTTCCCTATAAGAAAATATTTTTCCAGGCAGTAACCGGCAGAGAACTGTTCCCTACCAGAAAAATAAAAAAAAACAGGCAGTACCCTTGAGAGAACTGTTCCCTAAAGAAATAAATCTTTCCAGGCAGTATCCTGCAGAGAACTGTTCCCTACAAAAGAAACTCTTTCCAGGCAGTATCCGATCACATCTACATTCCTGTAAATCATCCATGAAAAATGCCGAAAAAAAGAAAACATCCTTATTTTCTCTTATTTCACTTATTTTCCCTTATTTTCACTTATTTTCGCTTCGTTTAACTTACTTGCAAATAATAACCGCCTATATTTGCTTATATCTTCATTATTATGTTATAAGTTCACCTAAAAATTTAGAGGAACTTAAAAGAACATATTTTCAGATCTCATATTTAAACAAGATATTAGGAGGATAATAGTAACTTATAGTATACTTATAAGTTCATTAAGTGCCTGAAGTGCAAATATCTGCTTTTTGTGGTCTTAGTAGGGCACGATGTTTCCATTCCGCTGCTTGTTCTCTTAGATCCAAGGTTTCCACTTAGACGTATATCAAGCCGCTGGACACGATTTTTCCAAGAACAACTTCCCTCGGTGTGGTTGTTTTGGACTGAATGCGAAGAAAATGACCCCTCAGCGCTGTTGGTCTTGTGTCCCATATGTCGCAAACCAAATTACAAACAAACCAAACTTTTTTGGAGTTGAAACTGAACGGATAAGACTGGTGGTTTGAAGTGAATATATTAGGTATAAAATCAAGTCTCCTGCTTGACCAAAGAACCAATCAGCAAGTATGCCGAAGAAGCAATGTCGGTTTGTAGATCTGTGTCGTCTGCGTCGCCTGGTGGTGGATCTGTGCTTCTTGCGTGTGGTGCGAGATCATGTACGGCTGTGCTTGTTGTGACTCAGTGGTGGAGTTGAAGCTGTAGTGGTTGGAAATTGCTGTGAAAATGGCGTGGCTGGTACTGGTTGTACTAGTGTTGTGCTTGTTGACTGTGGTGTAGACTGGTAAGTGACGAATGATCCATATTGTGGTGGTGAGAGCTGAAGATTGGGTATGGCTGCATTGTAATGTGGTGGTGGCTGAAGACATGGCATGGCTGTGCTGTGATGTTGTGTGTTGAAAGCATAGAGGTTGTGTAAACGCAGAGTTGGCAAATGGTGCTTGTGTTGGCTGTGGGACGGTGTGTCCCATAAGTTGTTGTGGTTGTTGTTGTGGAGTTGGAGCAAAAGGCTGTCTGAAAGCTGCAGTGGCACACTGTGGTTGCATTGAGTGTGGTATAGTGTGTCCGGCTGGATCATGTTGTTGTGGAGTCTGAGAGAATGTTGGTAGAAAGGTGCTGATGCTTGTGTGTTCTGTGATGCTTGTGTGTTGCACATAAGTCGTCGTCGAAGCTGAGCGTAGAGCCGGTGTCCGATTCCCAAATAAGTGGTGCGTAGTGCTTGTCGTAAGTGTGGTGTTGAGTGTTGTTTTGTGACTTGTCGTTGTAAGATAAACGGGTAGTTGAGTGGTGGACACCACTTTTGGATGATGTAGCTTTCCAGCGTTCGTGTTTGTAATGTTGTATTGGTGGGTAACAACGGCAATGCGACAAATTGATGATAGTTGTTTTGGCTGCAAAACCAATGGAGTGCCAACTTGCATGACACAGGTTGTGCTCGTTTTAATTGTCTGAGCTTGCGTTGTCTGGTGTTCTGACGGTCGTGTAGCGTGTGTATGGTACTGCCGATGTAGTGTTGTTCGATAAGCAACAGTGTCATAGAAATCGTCAGGTGGAAAATGTTGTAAGAATCCGAAAAACACAACGCATGCCGCCGAAAACTGTACATGATCCGGATCGCCGCGGTCTAGTCACTCTAGTATCTCTAGTTGGGTGACCGCAAACAGCGGCAGCTTGTAGAGCTCCTCATTGCGCGCCTTTGCCGCCAGCGCCACCGGCAAACCAAGCGATGCTGCTTTGTCTGCAAACGTGCTTTGCTCGGCTTTTGGGATGTTCTTCATAAGTTGATGCAATGTGCTCAATGCCTCCTGAAGGGCTGCTTGGTGTTGTTTTGGAACTGGCTGTTTTTTAATCCAAGCGTCCACTGTTTTGGTTACGAGTGTGTGCGGTGCGGCTGTGGTGAAAGGACGTGTGGTGTTTGTGCCTGGTAGATTTTGGATGCTATCCTGTAGGTCGGTGATTGTGGTTTGTCGAGGAGCATCACTTACACTGCGAGGAGTGGTGGTGTGTGCTGAGGTAGTAGTGTTTTCCGCACCGCTTGCTTTGATGCACATGTCCATCCAATTGGACCATCCCATGTATGCCAATTGACGTAGGTGGATACTTTCGATGGGTTCGGCCTGCAAGTTGGTACCTTTGGCTCCAAGCTGTGGATGTGATTTGGCGTGGAAACGTCAAGCCATACTGGTGTTTGGTGTCAAAGTGTTCATTGTCTGGCTGGAAACTGCTCGGTAAGTTGCGGTCGTACCGCTTTGTGCCTTGTGGGCTCGGTGGTTCGTTCCAATGCTGGTGTTGTGTGTGTGCTTGAAATGCTCTTGGTGGTGTGTTGACTTGGTATTGTTTCGAATGCCAAGAATCATACGGTCTCATGCTGCCGCGCCACGAGGTCATGGTTGCACTCAAACAACGAAAAAACGTGAAGGTGTCTTGATGATTGCGATAATATTTACTTTTGAGCACGGAGATTGCTATCAGAAACAAAGTCCGAAACAGAGATTGCTATCAGAGACAACATCCGAAACAAAATTGGAACAATGGATGAAATTAGGCAATTAGGTTTTGATAACATCAACAATGTTAACACATGTGACGCTTAGAATTACAATGGGTGACGACATGTTGGCAAGACTCTTCAAAACAGTTCCAAACGGCTTGGTGGAAGTACACTGTACATCGGCTCTTTTTGTTGGTTCCGCTGATATGTTCTATGCCACGTGTCACCAGGAAGATTTCACAAGGGATATGATTTATATCACAAGGACACATTATATTTATAGGAAGGTGGAGATTCTTGAAAATTAATAAATTCGATAAAAATGGCATATCATATTGTAATATAAACGGAGGTGAAACTGGCGTATCAGCAGCCTCTCATTTGCACGTCTGTCGGCAGCAGCTGCGGCTCGCCAAACTCATCTTCATGCTCAAGCATGTGCTGTACTGGTGTGGAGAAGTTTGGATCAGGCTTAAGGATCCAAATGCTGGAGATGTGTGCCAGTGTTGAGTGAATGCACCAGCGGCGATCCCGTGGTCTGTGGACTATGCCGTGAGTGTCTACTTCTTCTTGTTCGGCCCATCCAGATTCGTTTGTGGCATGTGCCCAGTGGTAGTAGGCGTTGCCTGCTTGTGATAGTGATGTTGTGGTGTTGCGTGGCATGTTTTGTAAGTGTAGTTGCCACATTCTGAATTGTTGGTGCTGGTGAAATGTGATGTGGGTAAGTGTGTTGTTGATAGGCATGCCGGTTGTGACGATGTACTTTGCTAACGTTGTGGTGATGTCTTCTTGTGGTAGGTCGATGCCTGCTGGAAATCGTGTTTCCAACCAAGCTGTCATGTCACGTACACTTTTGTCCCGATCTGATAAGAATCGGAAGTATACTGACGGTGCTGTGAGCTCACGGGCTTGGAGTGTTGCTGAGTGAAGGCGTTGCTCTAACGCTTGGTACTTGAATATCTGGTAACTGTCACGCGTGGGAGGTTCCCACGGAATGAGGACTGACGGATCCTGTTGTATTTGTCGTTCGATGGCTTCTTGAAGGTGATCAATTGCTTGTGTTGGCTGTGGTTCGTTTGTAGTGTTGGTGGTGTCAAGTGGTGTTGGTGGTGTGTGTTGCTGGCGAGGTGTGAGGTGGGCTTGTCCCGCTGTGACAGTCTTTGATGCTGTGGTGTTGTAAATGTTCTTGGACTTGGCGATGGACCTGATTTGGTCAGCCAGGCTAGTCGGTGGTGGTACTTTGGGAGGAAGCAAAGGAGGCGGCGGAGGTGGTTGTTGATGAGGAGTGGGAGAAGTGGAGAACAGGTGTTTACCTGTGTGTTCTGATGGTAACGGTGGTGGTGGAAGAGATGGTAGTTGTGTTGTTGGTGGTGTTGGTAGTGGTGAAGTGTGGTGATGTGGTGACGTGTGTTGCTGAGAAGATGCTGCTGGTTTGTGTCCGGTGTGTGATCGATGGTTGGATTTGGATCTGTCAGTGTTTGAGGGATGTTGCCTGCGATGTGAACGATGCTGGCGTCGACGTTGTGATTGGTGTTGTGATTTGTGGTGTCGTGAGTGATGTCGTTTCGTAGATTTGCGTCGGCTGTGTCGCCTGGTAGTGGATCTGTGCTTCTTGCATGTGGTGAGAGATCGCGTACGGCTGTGCTTGTTGTGACTCCGTGGTGGAGTTGAAGCTGTAGTGATTGGAGATTGCTGTGAAACTGGTGTGGCTGGTAGTGGTTGTACTAGTGTCGTGCTTGTTGAGTGTGGTGTAGGCTGGTAAGTGAGGAGTGATCCACATTGTGATGGTGAGAGCTGAGGATTGGGTATGGCTGCGTTGTAATGTGGTGGTGGCTGAAGACCTGGCATGGCTGTGCTGTGATGTGGTGTGTTGAAAGTGTGACAAGATGGAGGTTGTGTAAACGCAGAGTTGGCAAATGGTGCTTGTGTTGGCTGTGGGACGGTGTGTCCCAGAAGTTGTGGTTGTTGTTGTTGTTGTGGAGTTGGAGCAAAAGGCTGTGTGAAAGCTGCTGTGGTACACTGTGGCTGCATTGATTGTGGTAAAGTGTGTCCGGCTCGATAATGTTGTGGTGGAGTCTGAGAGAATGTTGATAGAAAAGGTGCTGATGCTTGTGTGTTGTGTGATGCTGAACTCATCCACTGGGCAAACAAATCAGCTGCCGTCATCGCGGGCTGCGTGGTCGGAATCACGAAGCTGCAAGCGCTGCACATGTCAATCTTCAATGTGGCCATGATGTCAAATCGAAAGTTATCTAACTCATGTTATTACTCAACATGGCATGATGATTCACATTCATGGCTTTCAAAGGTGATTGGAGTGAGTGGAACTGGATCGAATATGGCGTTGCATGTCAAATGAGCGTTGGCTTTGCTCAGCAAGAATGTGGAGGTGAACCCAAGCTGTGGTGTGCTTGGAAAGATTGTGGTTGTAAAATTGGAAAACTTGTTGATATCTGTGCTTCTTGCGTGTGGTGCGAGATCGTGTACGGTTGTGCTTGTTGTGACTCAGTGGTGGAGTTGAAGCTGAAGTGGTTGGAAATTGCTGTGAAACTGGTGTACTAGTGTCGTGCTTGTTGAGTGTGGTGTAGGCTGGTAATTGAGGAATGATCCATATTGTGGTGGTGAGAGCTGAGGATTGGGTATGGCTGCGTTGTAGTGTGGTGGTGGCTGAAAACCTGGCATGGCTGTGCTGTGATGTGGTGTGTTGAAAGTGTGACAAGATGGAGGTTGTGTAAACGCAGAGTTGGCAAATGGTGCTTGTGTTGGCTGTGGGACGGTGTGTCCCAGAAGTTGTGGTTGTTGTTGTTGTGGAGTTGGAGCAAAAGGCTGTGTGAAAGCTGCTGTGGTACACTGTGGTTGCATTGATTGTGGTAAGGTGTGTCCGGCTGGATAATGTTGTTGTGGAGTTTGAGAGAATGTTGATAGAAAAGGTGCTGATGCTTGTGCGTTGTGTGATGCTGAACTCATCCACTGGGCAAACAAATCAGCTGCCGTCATCGCGGGCTGCATGGTCGGAATCACGAAGCTGCAAGCGCTGCACATGTCAATCTTCAATGTGGCCATGATGTCAAACCGAAAGTTATCTAACTCATGTTATTAGTCAACAAGGCATGATGATTCATGTTCATGGCTTTCATGTTGCGCCATGTGAACTACGTGATGATTCATGTTCAGGGTTTTCATGTTGCACCATGTAAACTACGCGAAAACCATAAACTGGTCTCAGCGAGACTAACGAGTCATGTCTGTAAAAAGCCGCGAGCAGTCATGCATGGTATCCGTGTTGCAATCATACTACTAGTTCATGTGTAGAGGTCAAGGTTAAGAGTGAAAGACGGTCGTGTTAGTTAAACAAGTAGAACCACATGGGATGACACGGGGTTATTCTGAGGGATGAAAATTTCACTCTGGATTTATTCTGACGTGGACTCTGGATTTATTCTGGCGTGGACTCTGGATTTATTCTGAAAAGCATTCAATCCCCTGATGGAGTCTTCTGGATGCTTGTGCGGACTCTGGATGCTTGTGCGGAACTGGCTTCTGGCAACATTATGTCTGGATTTATTCTTGTAACCTGGTATCCCCGGCGGACGCACCACCAAGCTTCCCCGGCACTTTGTCAGAGATCCGGGTGCATGAAAGACACACTTTGGTAAACTCCATAATGGAGAGGGTGAAATGAGATGAAATGATAACCGTCATGTCGTGTTGTTACATTAGCATGTCATGTCATGTCATGTCATGGCATGTCGGCATGGGTGGTTTTTGGCTTGGCCACCTTGCCATTTCGGATGCAGGTACGTTTTCACGACGACATAGATGGGTCTTCGTTGGCCCGTGCCATCTATGCGTCCACGGGCCCCCTGCTTTTCCCTTTGATTCAGGGTTTCTCACACACACACAGACGCTTTTTACACACAGACGCTTTTTACACACAGACACATTTGACACACAAACACATTTACACACAGAGGCTTTTACACACAAACACTTTTACACAAACACTTTTACACACAAACACTTTACACACAGACGCTTTGACACACAGACGCTTTTACAGACAGACGCTTTTACACACAGAGACTTTTACACACAGAGACGCTTTTACACACAGAGACTTTTACACACAGACGCTTTTACACACAGACGCTTTTACACACAGACGCTTTTACAACACAGAAGCTTTTACACACAGACGCTTTTGCACACAGACGCTTTTACACACAGAGACTTTTACACACAGACGCTTTTACACACAGACACTTTTACACACAGACGCTTTTACACACAGACGCTTTTACACACAGACGCTTTGACACACAGACGCTTTTACACACAGACGCTTTTGCACACAGTCTTTTTCACACAGACGCTTTTACACACAGACGCTTTTACACACAGACGCTTTTACACACAGACGCTTTTACACACAGACGCTTTCTACACACAGGGGCTTTTACACACAGAAGCTTTTACACACAGACGCTTTTACACACAGACGCTTTTACACACAGACGCTTTTACACACAGACGCTTTTACACACAGACGCTTTTACACACAGACGCTTTTTACACACAGGCGCTTTTACACACAGACAAGTCCGGCACAAGTAAAATCGCAAATTTTCCTCAGTTTTTGACGATCGACCCTCATTTCGTGCGAAAGGGTTGTTTTAGCACAAGTAAAATCGCAATTTTTCCTCAGTTTTTGACGATCGACCCTCATTTCGTGCGAAAAGGTTGCTCGGGGACAAGTAAACTTGCAATTTTTCCTCAGTTTTTGACGATCGACCCTCATTTCGTGCGAAAGGGTTGCTCGGGGACAAGTAAACTCGCAATTTTTCCTCAGTTTTTGACGATCGACCCTCATTTCGTGCGAAAGGGTTGTTTTAGCACAAGTAAACTCGCAATTTTTCCTCAGTTTTTGACGATCGACCCTCATTTCGTGCGAAAGGGTTGCTCGGGGACAAGTAAAATCGCAATTTTTCCTCAGTTTTTGACGATCGACCCTCATTTCGTGCGAAAGGGTTGACGTTTCGTGACTCGCCGCCGGCACCACCCTCGGCCTTAAGAGAGAAAGATAAAGAAGGCGAGAGAGAGAAAAAGGGAAGAGAAAGGAGAGAAGATGTGAAGGTGAGAAGATGTGAGAGAAGGTGTGAAGATGAGCAGACGTGAAGATGAGCAGATGTGAGAGAAGATGTGAAGATGAGCAGATGTGAGAGAAGATGTGAGAGAAGATGTGAGGGAATATGTGAGAGAAGATGTGAAGATGAGCAGATGTGAGAGAAGATGTTAGATGTGAGAGAAGGTGTGAAGATGAGCAGATGTGAGAGCAGATGTGAAGATGAGAAGGTGTGAAGATGAGAAACAGACCCCCACTATTGGAAGAACCCTGCGCTCAGACGCTCTCGGGAAAAAATTGTTTGGCCAAGAGAAACATAACCCACAAACATGCAAGCAGAGAAGGCCAAAAATAACTCGTTGAAAGACAAAACAAACCGCCAAGGATCTTTGAAAAGCAGGGAACCACCCAGGAAAGAGGTGCGTCGCAGACCTTTCTGCACAGTAACGGTAGTTTTGCCAGAGGCCCTGCTGCAGTAGGACAAGCACCGTGCTGCAGCAGAGATTGCCTGGCTGAGTGTTACTGCTTCGAAAAACTGACCAGCGTCAGCCGTCACAGCCACACACGCAGGCTTCTGCGCGCCACACCTCCTACATGTACAAGAGCCGCTGCTGACATCAGCCACATGCATGCGGGAAGCCATGGCATGACAAGCCTCTTTACGGGACCAAATTTCATCCGTGTCCATGCTCTTCACAACAGTTTCCCACGTGCGATGGATGAAACGCCATCAGCGCCGGAACGGCCATTTACAAAAACTCACAATTTTCCGAAGGCACGAATGAGCTGGCTTTGTGCAGACATGGCCACAAGCACGGCCAGCTGCAAAACACTTGCTTTTAACTGTGCCGTAGAAATAGGGGACAATGCGTGTGTACTTATGAATTTAAAGAAACATTTTGAGCCTTGAAGGTAAAAGGATACGAAAACCTCCTGACACCAAGCTTCAGCATCATTCAGCCCCAAGACACTCAATTCCCAAGCAGGGGACAACATGGCGAATTTAAACAGAAGCCACTGGTAACACAGCAGCGGCAATTCCCACATGATTTTTTTCTCTTTGTCATCCGGTACCAAAACCTCGGACGTGTCCACAGTCATGTCAGCAGTGTAAGCCTCATACAACTTCTGAGTGGTTCCCCAAATGCGCTGTTCCTTCATGAAACGCCTGTCACCATGCAAAATGCGGACAGCTTCGCGGGCTGCACCGTCAGCAATGTAACTGTCAACATGCAGGAGACGGCAACAACGACGGACCGCATGCATAACACTGTCACTGTCCTCATCGATCGTGGGACAGATGGGAATGTCCCACAATTTCTCAACACGCACAAGGTGTGATGCTGCATCACAATGGGCCAGCGTATTGTTATCATGTGACAGAACATCATCTAAAGAAAACTGCCTGCTAACCAAAGGGGCGCAGCACATGCTTTTGTGTTTTTCCAATCCATGCGGTACCAAGCGCACATGTGAAAGAAGCCAGGACTGCTCATCAAAGCTCCCGGCACGCTCAAAAACCCTGCGGAGCTGGAATTGGCAGCAAAGCCAGCCGCAGTACCCTCAGCCGCCTGAGGTCGTGGTGCGCGTGGAAGACAAGAAGAAGACCAAGAAGGGAAAGTCAAAAAAGCACAAGAAACGCTCCAGCAGCACTTCCTCTTCCAGTGAACTGGGTCCACTGACAGCCGTCGTGACAAACGGCGCAGCAAAGTCAAACGCAAGGCGTCGCAGAGTGGCCATCGGTTGGAACAAAAAGACGTGGAAGAACTTCAGCAATTCTGCCGGCAGGCGGAAATCCAGAAGCTGCGGGAAGAGGTTTTGGCTAGCATGCAGCATGCCCAGCATGCCAGGCAAAAGTGCAAAACAGGCCCAGCCTGCCAGTGAGCCGGTGGACACTGTAGCCGAAGCTCTTTCCCCCAAAACAAAGAAGGTTGTGCTTGCTCAGTCCCGGATTTTGACACAAGATTCCGTGTCCAAACGTCTACTTGAAGTGACGTCATGGGTGGACGTGCAGGCACAACTCAGTACCCAGTCGGCTCCAGACATCAAATCCTTGTGTGCTCAGATTTGTGAGCATGTGCCAAGAAACAAAAGTGACTGTATCGTAAAGAAATGGACCAACTGCAGAGTTCGGACTGAACTGGCTCACCACGTGGCCAGTCTTTGTCTCCGACTGTATCCTTGCTCCATCCAGATCGTTGGCTGCAATTGTGTTTCCTATCCTTTTTCACAGGTTTTGTACTCGGCTTTTCTATGGCAGAATCAGGGCTCTCTACGCCACGTTGGCTTCCTGCACCCTTCGCTAGATCGGTGCGATATGTGCAGGCCCTCAAGGTATCTCAAAGTCTTAGCGTGGGACGAGTATGTTCTGTCACATTGGCTTCAGAATACCACTGGCATACCAGTGGCAACAGTCAGTGCAGGCACCTTACTGCTTGGGTACAAGTGGATTTCAGAAGGGAACGCAGCAGTGAACGGAGTCAGGAGGTGGGTCCGTGATGCGGCGCAGACACCAATCCGACAAGCCAAAAAGCTTGCTACTCTTTCACCTGATGAAGGCATCAAGCGTGCCCTTTTTTGATTGGGAGGGTTTTCATGCCACCCATGAACTTTCAGTTGATGAAGCTTCTCTCTTTTTTTGATGCTGATGACTGCGGGTTTGTATCCTGGAGGCATGCAGCCTTTCATATCGAGCCTAGGGTCAAAACACGTTTTTGGGGGAGTGCACACCAACAGGCGCTGAAAATAAACCCCCGGCCTGGATCCTAGACTTACGGCGGTCCAAAAGGCATCTGTGCGGTGCTCTCCATTGACTGCTTGGAAATCTATATCCAGGAATCCAAGAAGTGTTCAGCCACAAAAACGCAGAGCTTTGGAACTACAGAAGATGAGGTGAAACACAAACAACATTGCAAATAATATATACCATTTAAATATATTCAAATATATATATATATATATTGCAGAGTATTTTTGGGTGGTTTGTTCTTTACCATGCTCCAATTTCGGCCCCCAGATGCAGTAGTTATATACACGGGTATCTGTTAAACTCCAGATTCCAGACCCAGCGGGGCAGATTTGACCAAGTCTGAAAATGTGGAAGTGCCATCCCAAAATCGGAATTTCATAGCTAATATGAGGTTTTCAGCCATAATCAGCCATAGGTTTTGTCGTTTATCCCACCAAACCCGAATGAACATTTGGGAATTAAACATGACAGCGTCAGAGCACTTGGGTTTGCCTGACATATTGGAAAAAGCTTCAATCCATCCACTGGTGAAGCATCATGTTCATTAATTTTCACCCTAGAAATAGCCAAAACTGGGTGTGCAAAACACATTTTCAGATACACCGACATATCCAATATGGTTTACTTGTACATATTCCAATTATATAAAACTGAAACATATCCCATTTACATGATATGTGCATATTATATCCCCAATTTCAGCACCAATATCCGATTGTTGACATATCTCCATTAGATCCCTGTTGTTGGTTGTTAGCCATTCACTTGGGTTTGCTCAATGAAGCCCAGCAAATTTTTGACATACATACTCCCTATAGGTTCCCCAAGTAATGGATTTCCGGGAAAAAACATCAGCAAATGCAATTTATTAGAAACCCCATGTCACTACCACCATTCTGTCCATTGATACTATTATATTCCAAATACTTCCGAATAACATATATCACCATATATCCAAATAATCGAAGGAAGTTTAGAAGTCAAACTTCCGACAATATGGACAGATGAAAAGCAGAGAAGGGAAGAGGCAGAGAGAAGAGAAAGATTAGAAGAAAGAAGAGTAGAAGAGAAAGAGTATAAGAAGAAAGAAGATGCAGATGCGTGAAATGGTAGGAAAGTCGCGAAACACTTTGTTTTCCCAACTCCGGAGGGTCGAAAAGTAGGCTCGCTAAAGCGGCGGGTGCGGAGCCAGCTGGCCTGATGAGAGATGAAAAATTGCACGCCGTTGTGGCGCGAAGCACATTTCCAAGTCAAAACGTACAAAACACCTCAGCGTCGGACGACTTTTGGCAGTTGAGACGTCGAAAAAGTGCACGCCGTTGTGGCGCGAAGCACATTTCCAAGTCAAATTGTACAAAACACCTCAGCGTCGGACAACTTTTGGACGTTGAGATGTCGAAAAAGTGCACGCCGTTGTGGCGAGAAGCACAGCAAAACACCTTAGTGTCGGACGACTTTTGGAAGTTCACATGTCGAAAAAGTGCACGCCGTTGTGGCGCGAAGCACATTTGGAAGTCAACATGTTAAAAGCACTAGGGGTTCGGACCACTTTTGGAAGTTCAGATCTCGAAAAAGTGCACGCCGTTGTGGCGCGAAGCACATTTTGAAGTCAAAATGTTAAAAAACACTAGGGGTTCGCACCACTTTTGGAGGCTCAGATCTTGTTTCGCGTGGCAGGCGCAAGGGATTGTGCACCTTGTTTTGTAACATGTTCAACTACAACCACAACTACACCACACTACACTCCAATACATTACACTACACTACAACTACAACTACACCTTCACTACATTCTACTACACTACACTCCACTACACTACACTGCACTCAAATACATTCAATTACACTACACTACATTGCACTACATTACACTACACTACATTACACTACGTTACACTACACTACACTACCTTCCACTACACTTCACTACATTACACTACACTACACTCCACAACACTACAACCACAACTACACAACTACACTCCACTACAGTAAATTACACTCCACTACACTAAATTACACTACACTACACTACATTACACTACACTCCACTACACTACACTACATTACACTACACGAAACTACCTTCCACTACACTACATTACACTACGCTACACTCCACTACACTACATTACACTACACGACA
>CAMXCT020001448.1:0-73426 GCA_947184155.2 Cladocopium goreaui | reverse complement strand
TATAATATATATATAATATATATATATTATATTATATATATATACATACGTGGAGGTTTCCTGAAATGGGGTGGTACCTCAAATCATCCAAAATTAAATCATTTTAGTATCGACATTTCAAGAAACCCCCATATGGTGTTAAGCTTAGCTTACCAGCTTACCATACACATCATATTCAATGTGGCTTACATCACATAATCACAGATTCGTAAGATTTATTGCTGAAAACGCTAGTCTATGCTAATCTGATATTGATATTGTCTTTACATCGATGAAAGACTATGTGCTTACTCAAATGTTATTCCGATTTACAGGTGTAAAATAAACCTGGAACCCGCCGGTCGGTACATGAACCTGGAACCTAAATTTGTATATTGAAGCAGGGCCCTAAGTTAATCCCAACTACCTCTCTTTTGGATGTTTTCTTTCTTCAGCTTGATTGGTCAAAACATGCCCGATTTGTTGTGTGGTTTCCCAAATCATCCATATCTCTTGCCTCTTGGAAAAAACAATTGTTCTTCACAAACCTGAACTTTGAGACATTTCGGGATAGTTGCCCTTACACTCAAAGATCATCATTGACGACGTTGCGAGGTGAGGTCCATGTTTATTCATCCAGATCCGCTCATGCTAGATTCACACTTTTGGTGGTTAAGTCCCATATAAATCATCTGATGTTCCCACTTTGTTGGTAAATATATATATATATATAATTCCCATAGAATTCACCAGGCTATAAAATCATCCTGCAGCAGAATATAGAATGTTCAGAAAAATCATTTTGAGAACATGGATGTGTTGACAATGTTCATATCCTATCTAGTTACTACAGAATGCAATTAGGTTTCCCAACAAAATGGATAGTTCATAATGGAAAACCCTATTAAAATTGATGATTTCAGGGTACCCCATTATTGGAAACCTCCATATACACACATATTTGCTCCTCTGGTGCAAAGAGGAAGAGCAGTGGACAAATCCTGAGTGCGCCACCCCAGTCATAATTTGGTTTATAACATCCATTAACCAACAGCAATGGCGAGTTATCAACAATGTATCCATTGATGACACTTGAGCTGGTTTATAACCTTCATTGTTTATAGTTATGACTTAACAAAACCCCGAGTTGTACTAGAAACCAACTTAGCTATTATCGCAAAACCCCACCCTGTACCATCCATGGCGCTTTAACCAACAAACAATGCGAATTAACCTTGATAAAGATTGTGAGTTGGCCAACCAACCAATAATAAAATCTAAGTGATTTAACCAGTCTGATGTTGCCGGAATGCACATCAACATTTACCCGGGAAGTTTTCCCTACTGGAACTCCGTACATCAACGATGGGAGAAAGTTACCTCAATTGTTTTGCCCCATGTCACTCCGCACGATCCCTGTCATATGTCTTAACAACAGCGGTTTTAATTGCATCAACTCTTGTAGTTACTATGGGGGGAACATCATATGGGTATACATGTACATGTTAGATTTCACCGGCGTGTTGAATCTTTTCTCCATGTGACTCCGATCATTCTTGCGGTGAGCATTTGATTTCAAACATTCAGGCCCGTCAATGTTTCACAAGCCCTCATATAAACAAACTTTTTCCCCACCTGTCTGGTGAGGGTTGTTAGATTTCATGTCAACTGGCGTCCTCTTTCTCCACCGCCTCCTCCGCCTGACCTTAACTGCAAGCTTCTGATCGCTGTGTTCCCCGCCGGACCCGAACAGCAAGCTCAGGATCAGAGTATACCAGAGTGTTCCCCGCCGGACCTCAACTGCAAGCTTATGATCGCAGTGTTCCCCGGACCTCAACTGCAAGCTTGTGATCGCAGTATTCCCCGCCGGACCCGAACAGCAAGCTCAGGATCAGAGTGTTCCCCGCCGGACCTCGACCACAAAGAATCTCCGAAGAGATATCAGATAAAATGCCAGAAAGAAGGTCAGAAGACATGTCAGATAGAATGCCATAGAATTTCAGTTTGTGGGAATCACTCGTTTCAATTTTTTGGTAGGGGAAATACTGGATCTGAGCGAGGTGTGAGAGAGATGCTGGGTGAGATCAAACAACATGCCCAGTGTCCCCCAGCCCACATGAGCCATGAGCACGACCGTCTTTCCTATTCCCCAAACAGCCTGTCCACACTGAGGGGTTCTTATGTGGTCTGTAGTAGTAAGGGCCGATCCTTGATCAGATTATCATCCTCCTCTACCTCATCATCCGCAACATCATCATCCTCAACATCATCATCTTCTTCCTCCTCAACATCATCATCTTCCTCCCCCTTGACATCATCATCCTCCACCTCGTCTTCCGCAACATCATCCTCCTCCACCTCATCTTCCGCAACATTATCATCCTCAATATAATCGTCCGCAACATTTTCAACCTCATCCTCATCATCATCACCACCACCACCATCATCATCATCATCACCATCATCATCCACGCTATAATACATTATCCTCCCACTCCCCCACACTGTTTGGGGTCTCTTGCCGGGATATTTTGTTACATGGTATTGAATCAATACTATTGATCAATGTTCTTAATTTTTCCTTTTTTAGATGGTGTTCGTCCTTTTTCTTCATTGTTCTATTTCTCATGTGTTCATCATTGTTTTCATCCAAATTTCACAGCAACCATTCTCACTGGGGATTTGCATCATATGGCTGGCAAAAAGCCATGAATTTGAAATGGAAAATGCTTTTCTCCCAACGGCAACGCATGTCCATGCACTTTCCTCAATTACCTTCCCCAAGCATAATAACATGTATGCATCTATTCGATGTGCTTTCCAGCGCTTACAGTACTTTACCGGGAAAAAACAATCCATTTGAAAACCATGGAAGTTCGGGATACCCAAACTATTTGGACACAGCCACGTCCGAACTCACGGTGGGGTACCTACCACTGGACCTACCATTGGTCAGAACCATATTAAAAATTAACAAAAGCGAATGGCAGATTCATTTGACCAGCGGTAGAACTTAATAAACTTATACAATACATAAAGCATCTGTGTTGCTGGTCCTGGAGTCTTTAGTCATGGGGGTTATTTCTTATAACCAGTACACGTCTGTATTTTGACTCATCCACTAGTCTGGTCTAGTCTTGGTCACCAACCCAAGGGAGACTCCCCCAGAAGCACGAATCACCATGTGGATGTTGGTTCTTACAGTAGCAAGCCCTGAATGAAAAAGCTCAACCATGACTTGCGGCTGCCTTTTGTGGGTTGAATCACCATGAAAATCCATGAAAGTATAGAAACCGTGGGACACCGTGGGACCACAAATTGGAAAGTTGTGATTTTTTCCGAGCTGAAGCATCCAATGATTGGCTGGTTGGTGGTTGACCTACGCCGCTGAAAAATATGAGTTCGTCAGTTGGGATGATGAAATTCCCAATAGATGGAAAATAAAAGCCATGTTCCAAACCACCAACCAGTATATATATATATATATCCCATATATTATCCCAATGGTAACACTCAACAATGGTTGAGTACCCAATTTCTTTCCATCCCCCGGTTTCTTCCAGCTGCCCAGCTGCTTGCTTTGGCCGCCCAGGACATCGATCAGCCCCTGGCGGAACCAGCTGGCAGCATATTCCGCGCTCTCGAAGAGGTCCTAGGAACCGACCAGGCCGTGATGGTAAGATGGGGGGATTCAGCCGATAGTTAATTGTTCATAGGATTAGTTTTCATAGATTTAATAATAGTTAATAATCATAATAATGAGTGAACCAGGATATATGGTACCAGATGATTTCCATTTTTTTTATTGGCGTGATGGTACCTGGTAGATGTACGGATAGTTCATGGTCCCCTGGGATGTTCCATTTTGAAGTAAACTGGCAATCAGAGGCAACCCGTGAGCACCCCTCATCCATCAACGTTCACAGGAAGGGTTTCCAACCCGAAAGTTATTCTTATCAACAAGAAAAAACGTGAGCTGTCAAACCACCAAACGACAACATGGCCATTTCTGCACCGGAACTGGGGCTCCTTCAACCCTGCAAGCGGGCTTACTTGCCTGCCTCGGGCTAAACTTCAACTTGTAGTATAGTTATAGTTACTGGCCCACAAAATTACCTGGTCATTGCAACTCCTCCAGCAGGATCAAATATGTGTCCTGCAGGAATTAATCGGGATGATTCTTAAAGAATAGGGACTGAAATGCCCAAATGATCATGTATTTGAAACTGAAAACATCCGAAAACCAAACTAAACCACGCTCCAGCTTCGTAGTTCAGTGAATGCCAAAGCCATTCTTCCTGGGCGGCGGCTGAGGCATCCACATCAGTTTCCTGCTGAAACTGGAGCTCCCACTTTGTAGATGAGTCTTCTGCTGGGGATTCATAACAAGCATCCCAATTTTGTGTCTTAATATTGGGTATCCCTAGACCATCCAAGTACCAATGAAAATTAGGCTTTTGCTTTTACCTACCACATCATCTTAGTACTTTTCCCATTTTTGTTGGGGTATTTGGACGGTCTAGGTGCCTGGATTCTTGGGATTCTTAGCCCTGCAACGGTCGATCATTCGGAAATGCGAAAAATGCTTGGTGGAGGCCACCCCGTCAGTTGGGCAGAAAAATATCCCAAACGGGGTCGAAAACACATAGTATTTGGACGCACCAAGTAAGACTAGCTATACCTAGACCTAGCTTTTATATGTTATTATTGGGGATCCCAGATTTTACATGGACATTTTCCATGTCGCCATGTCCAGAGCCACCTTGTTCTCGTCCGTGACCTCGATCTGAGCTCCACCTGCTAGCAGAACTTTGTACCGGAAAAAGAGATGGCTTTCCCGGCTGAGTTTCAGGAGCTTCACCAGGCTTAGAACCAACATGAAACAACCATTTATTGGTTGCAAACTTAAAATCCACCATGAATTAAACATGGGGCTGCGTTGGACCCAAACAAAAACATCTTAGTTTTCGCATTAGCCACACCCGCCTGGCAGGAACTCCTTCTTTTCGTTCGAGAAGGTCAGCATTCCCTTCAAACCCAAGTCTTCCAATGGCATCCTCGGCCCCAACTAGTCCCCGATGAAAGAGCTGCTTTCACCAGCCAAAACAGGGATTGAACGCTCAAACATAGAGGTTGACACCCTGAACCATGGATGTGGCTCACTGTGGCTGTGTCTGAAAATGCATAGTTTATCCCAAACATGCGACTTTATTTAATATTTCATGGGGACATCTGACATATTCTTTTCCACCAGATCCATGCAATCCCATTGATCCATATGGCTTCGTAAACAAAATTGATGATACGCCCCTGAGAAAAAAAACAAACAACTGCCATTTCAACGTGTTTTTCTTCGTCTTTTGGATCCAGTAAATTTGGTGGTCCATTTTCGGCCAAACAACACATGCTCCAAGTATGACCGGGAGATGAGCGATGCTGGATGGTATCTGGATAGGGTACGTATATAAAACACTATGAATGAACTAGCCTGGGGAAAACTCACATAGATGTGGAAAACACACCATGTGTGGATCATTTTTCTAGGGAAACCCATGGGTTTTCCACATCTATTAGTGTACTTAAATACCTGAGCCAGTTTTGGAGGTGCCGGATGTAGAAACATCAATCTGAGTGTTTTTTTTCACCTACCACTTTATAAATGATACATGGGTTTGTATCAAAAATAAGACACCCCCGCATCGTATGGTTTATCATCAGTTTCCATAGTCTTCAATTGCCATTTGGGAATATACACCATTTCGAGGCAGAACCATTTTGTCTGGAAATGTTAGGGATGATTCTAATCAAACATCACCCAACTATTGGGGATATGTATATATATATATAATTATATATAATTAAATATATAATCTCCAGCAGGTGATGTTGTCCGTTTAAAACGGGACATTTACGACCCCCCAAAGGTGGTGATGTTTTGTGCATGATTCTCCTCAGGAAAGTCATCCCAAGTCGTGAAAAACACATGGTGAATCTTAGATACCAGCTAAAAAATAGATACCTTCTGGTAAACTAACATAACTATGGAAAATCACCTTTTTTAATGGGGAAACTCACTATAAATGGCCATTTTCAATAGCTATGTTAGTATATCAGAGGGTAATAGATATTGTTAGTACAATTTACCATTTATCCATTTATGGCCAAAGATTGAAGTATTAGTTCCTATCATTTCCTATCTATATAACCAAGGTTGACCCAGAACAATTCCACCAAGCTACTGCAGAAAATCCTCCCGACAACGATAGTCCGTTGCGTCGCCGGCTTCATGTTTAAACTCCGCCTGGCCCCGTGTGGATGGATGATATACTGGAACCAACACAATTTGGGATAGCTACAGTTATGGCCATTTACCAGTTATAACTTGTTATAAATGGGATTATACATTCTATAAATGGGGTTATAAGTACTTACAACTGATAAATGGCCATAAATGTACTCATATGATCTGATATTTATATAATATATTATAATATATTTCCTAAAGTTGATCATCATTTCTGTAGTCCAAACATGTTTGCCTAAATCCTGGTGAACAAGCGGATGAACCGCCCATGAAAAAAAACAAAAAAACACGTAAGTGGCTGAAGGACTGATGAAACTTGGTAAGGCTGGGCTGATGGAATGCTGTAGTTTCTCTCTTAAGTCATGCACCCAAAAGAAAACACACTCATAAACTATTACTATTTTACATAGGGAGATTTTACTATCCTTCTGCGGGTTGATATAACCAGAAAGAACAAGGAGTCTAGGTTTTTTCATTACCGTCTATATACCGTCTACATCTTTGTATTATTACAATTCCTACAATGTTGGCCCCTACTACTCTTAGCTGAAAACACCGCATCTCAATCAACTCTGAAAGGCAAACCCTGCAGTAATGTGTAGTTCGGTCACCTATTGTACTGGTCTTTTTTTGCTGGCCTATATAGGGGGGCCAAACAAAATAAAACATGTTAAACTTTTCTGCATCATTTCCAGGGTTACCTAATTATATAATGTTACATCTGGATGTTATAGACCAAAAACGTATTTCCTCCTAATTTCCATGAATTTCCAGGTTACCAACTTTTATATCTACTTGAGGGTTGCTCGTTAACCAACGGACAATCCTTCCCAATCGTCGCCTGCAGCTCTGAGAGGCTCTTGGGCTTCAAATTCAGCAGCAAACGAACGAAGGGCCGGGATAAGGGACGGCCCAACTTGCAGCCGTGCCTTTGGGCATCCCCAGTCGTCATCCATGACTCGATGATTGAGGGACGAGGTACTGGTGATGGTTGTTCATGACAAATAGATGGAGCCGTTGGGGATCATTGAAACCACCAACCAATGTAGAACATGTGAAAGTAGCAGGTGTGAAAGTAGCTAGCAGTCGTTTTTGCATGCCTATATGTGAGGGGGTCATACACATATATATATATATATATATATACTGATATGTAATGCCAGCAATCAAAACACTATTTTCCAATTTCCAATTTCCAAGGCATCAAAGAGTCATCTCTTGCAGCCGCAACATGCAACATTCTCTAATTGGAAAATCTATACAAGCGATCAATGGCCCTGGTAATCCGGCAAATGTGATTGATTCGCACGGATCGCTGTGCATTGCAGCAAAGCTTCCTTCAGCCAGTTAGCCAATTCAGGATCGCTCAAGGACAAAAGACTAAAGGGCTCGCTGTTAGACCGCTGATTTGTACAAATTTGGTCGATAACAGCTTTCGCCAAGCCCTTGGAAAATCGGTTCGGATACTCTTTGCACACAGCTGTTTTGAAATGTCCATGTTGGTCCTTGCCGATAGCAACATCCGTAGGAAGCACAGCATCGGGATCAGCACAATCATACATAGCTTTTGCCAGCCGTGGAACACGCAAACTCAATAATCCAGTGGGTTTTCGCACTGGTGCTCCCCACTGCCATTGATTGAAGATGCGCAAAGAGATATCAGGGTGCTGTAGTAGTAACTGAAGGATGGCACTTGTCCAAATGGAGGCTTTCTCAGCGTCCTGTGGGGGCGCCGGATGTTCACTAATGAACAGTCCACCTCTCGTGAGATGCCACACACAGACCATCACAGCTTGCAACATGAAAGCCGTTCCCTGTCGACACTGTCTAAGTTCCTTAGGCCGTAGACCAGCTAAACCGAATAGTCGTGCAAACGATCTGAGCGGCCTAGGCCATCTAGATTTGGCAGCGGGTTCAAGGTCCTCAGGCGGCGGCACATGGCGCGCAGCTGAAAATGTCTCACAGGGGCTACCGCAAATCGTTGCGGCAACTTGCCCTGATTGATACAGTTTTTCCAGCTGACTCCAAGAATGGGACTGAGACGAAAGGTCACCGTAGTGGGCCGAAACCGCAGTGTCCATAGACAGTACTGCCACATCGAGTCCTCGTTGTCTGGAAATTTGCGCAAGATGCCAATAGACATCGCCTTCTCTACGTCTGCCACTAAATAAATGGACGACAAGAAAAATAGGCTTCACAAATACCCCTTGCAACAAAGAAGTGCGAGCATCGGATGGGACAGTCTGCCATTTGGTCATTCGCAATTCATCATGCCATTCCGTCTGACCTTCGAATTGGGTATAGATGGCATCCACATTGCGCTGGGCAGCGCGCATTCCCCTGCTATCAGCCGCAACCTTAACAACCCTATGTGCAACGTCCTGTGTCAGCTCTTCTCGAGCTTGGGCAACACAGCGCTGCAAAAAAGAGAGTCTGTCACGGAGTTGGCTACGCGGCATGTCTCTAGAGACTTCGTAAAGTGCATTATCTGCAAACTGCTCTGCTTCTCCATCGACAAATTCCGCCACAACATCGGGCAAGTCCGCTTGCCCCCAAGCAAGGAGTCCATCAGAATACCAGCTATCAAAATCATGAGGCCATTGAATCAAGTAATCATACCAGTAGTCCTCGAGAGGACCCGAGACTGCAAGGTCATATGATGCTTCACAAAATCGGGCAAACCACTGCCTAGTAGCCTGAGTCAGGCCCATTCTCAACAACCCATCCGCTGCAACCACGTCAGGAGGTTTTTGAATATTTTGCAACTCCTCCTGAATGCGTGCAATCTCACACTGCCAATTGGTGATTTGAGTCTCCAATGCATGTTGGAAAGGAATCATGGGGCCGGCACTTTGGACAGCTTCCGTTCGGTTGGCACCCCTGAGTCGCACAGGAAAATTCACGCACTCATAAGCAGCGGAATATCCACTTTTCCGCAGCGTCTGATAGCATGCATTTCTGCCCGTTTTTCGGGATATGTATGCTAGGTGTTGTTGCAATCTTTGGGTCGTCCAAAAGTGTACTAGGCAAACTGGGCAAGTGGCGCCTTCCAAAAGGTCATGTTCTTGGGAAAAAACACCATGTGCTTTCCTGCGATGCGTGGCAAGCCCTTGGCCTGTGTCAAAGTGTCTACCACATGGACATAAAAATGAACCTTCTCCTCTCGCTCGCCCAAAAAATGGTGGGTCAAACGTAGCCTGAAATTGGTCAAGCTCCCGGAAAACTTTTCTGTGCCAGGCAAAAACATCCTGCATCATGCCTTCCTGATAGAGGTGTCGCTGTCCGGCCTTACGGATCAAGGCTTTCCATCCAGGGGCACCTCGCTGCCAAAAATCAATAGGCTCTGTCAAAGAAACGGTCCATTCTTCTGGGATAGCATCTGGGACAGTGTCTTTAAGCCATCGGAGATCAGCAAAAAGCCCACTAATCCAAGAATTAGGCAGGTCACGAAATTCAATCTGAAGTAAGTGTTGTGCAAATCCTGGTCCATGTTGAAAAAGCTTATGCGCATAAAGAAGTCGGTCTTGAGCGAGACGGATTCTCGGCTCAAGGAAGCCTGCTTCAGCAAAAATTTGCCCATCAGATTGGCGTTTGCCGGAGAATCGCCTCCCAGTGGCCAAAATACTGCAAAGATAGTGCGCAAGCGTCTTCCGGAGCTGATGGAGTTGCTGCGCCGTTGGCGTTGGCCATGCTCCCAAACCGAAATACAAACGAGTGCATACAAGCGCTTGGAAGAGTCGCAAGCGAATCTTAACAGGAATATACTTATTGCAGAAAACCTGTCTCCTCATTGCACAAAACGCCGCTGCGGCCTGTCCTATACGATACTTAACTTCTTCAGTGAAATCAAGCTTGCTGGCAAATTGGGAGCCTAAGTGCCGGTAGGTTGCCGACACGTGGACCCAGTGATGGCGCTCCCCATCCAGTTGACACCAAAATCCACTGGGCTCACAAAGGAGGAACTCCTGTCGCAAAGCAGGTGCACCGTGGCCCTGAAATGTGAGAACAATGCCAGTCTTTCCACGATCCATGTTGAGGTCGAAACCCCGCCGTGTAAAGAATCGGTCAACAACTGTAAGAAGTTCACGAAGTGCAGGTACAAGCGCAGTTGCAGTTTCAGTACACCAAGGGATGGCGAGGTCATCACTCCAAACAATGGAATCAATATCTACATCCATTCGTTGTAGGGCATCTTGAAATTCAGGCTGCATTTCGATCCAAGCATTAATCTCCGTCACAATGTCAAGCATTAACACATGAAAAACCACATCAGCCAACGGGCTTCCAGGGCGTGTGCCCCGTCGAGTACGAGTAATTCCAGGTTGAGAAGCCAAGGTATGCCACGTGTTGGTATGGACCTCACGCATCAATTGCACCAGGATTGGGGATGCACCTAACCTTTCAAGAAGACCAGGCACTCGTAGCCATGCTCTCAAGCCCTGTTGTGTTCCATGATCACGTTCAAGAAGATCAATGACTGCTTGGGCATCAGCAGCAGAACCAACTCCGCAAACCAACTCACGAACAAGTCGATGGAAAGCATTGGACAAGTCAACAAAAAGGACTCCAGTGCTAAACCCATGCTGGTTTGCCACACGGCAGAATGTGCGCAGTGCTTGGGATGCAAAACCAACCTGCTGGTGTTTAAATCCACCGATTTGCCCTTGTGGTTTGATACGTTCAATCAGTTGAATGGTGCTGAGTCTAAGGATGGCATGAACACGTTTAGCAACTGACGGCAAAAGCATAATACCACGAAAATGCTGTGCTAGTGTGGCTGTCATTCTCTTCGGGATGACGGCCATTACACCGCCTTTATATGCGATCGGTTCAGCCTGCCAAAGATAAAATTTGAGAATCAAATCAAAGAATAATCGAGCAGTCTCGGTCGGGAAAACATGGTAAAGGGCCGATGCAATTGGGTCAAGGCCAGTGGACTTGCCCTTCTGCGTGCAACGAAACATCTCTTCAATCTGCTGCAATGACGGGACATCACAAAGCTCACACACCGGCTGCACACTTCCATTGGCCATTTGGTCTCTGTGGCAACTACTAACAAGGTCAGGGGCCGATACAAAACTACCAGCCTCCAAATGCTGGAAGTAAGGATGCCATTGATCTTCTAAAGATTCGAGTCTCTCAGGCGGCGTGTGCATGCGTCGTTGTTGAAACTTCGGGAGTGACCTGCGGATGACCTTCCATAACTCTTTGGCTTGATGCGGCTGAACAAAGTCCCCTGCATCTTGTGCCAATGAACGGAAAAAAGCCACATCGTCAGCTCTCATTGCCTTAACCACTTGCCGGCCAAGGTTACGGAACTGGAATAGTGCTTGCGCTATCAATGAGTCCTGCTGGGCAATAATCCTATTCATGGTGGCAGAACAATGCTTCATGCCAGGATCTTTCAGACTTTGGAAGCAAAGCCGCAGCACGGTCTGCCGTTGGAGATCCTGGGCTTCCCAGAGATGGTTTCTCCAGTCTCGCTTTTCACAAACAAGATTCCATGTCACCTCAGTCATGTTAGTCTTTCGTGGTTTCCTACGGCGAGGGCAAGGACGCCTGCCAAGGATTTGGATAATCTGTTGTTGCAGGAGATATGCATGAGTATGAACATCAACTGACAATTCGGGTCTTTGGATTTGAAGAAAATCAGTGGCATCAATCAAGGCAATCTGGTCATCATGCAGCTTCAAGGGTGAAGTGGCATGTTGGTAGGAACCGGATGGACAGGCACCTTCCAACTGTACAATGGCAGCTCTGTGGTCTTCCTTCAAGGTTGCGACATCAATGACATCGCTCACGAAGGCTTTGCAGTGGGTAAAATTCCATTGCGCTGGGATTCCAATAAAATCACCTCTCAACCACGTGCCATTGGTATGCAACCATGTTCCCCCGGGTCCATGCTGGCAACTATCAAAAGTGCAGGGCAGCCATAATCCTTGGTCACCTAAAAACGAACGAAAGAATTCGGATTTAGGTGTTTCAGTTTCTGGCTGGTGTCCACCAATATACGGAGTCACAACACTTCCAACCCTTGCATTCGCGTCACATAAGAGCAAACGCGGCCAATCATTGTACCTGGGTGGGACCAATTTCCCAACATGAATCCACCATTCCTTGACTGAGTCATCGGTGTGTCCAGTATGTGGGGCATGCGCTGCGACAACGATACATCGTACAACTGGCGTGCGCAATCGCACAACAAGGACACGAGGTTCTGCTGCAATCACAGATATATGCGTTTCTTGAAAGTACACTGGTGTTGGTTGTGGAGCAGTCGGTTTCTGCAACCATCCATGCGGGCTCAGCCGGCTAAATCCAAGCAGAATGCCGTAACATCCATTGCTGGTAGCAGCGCTTTTAACAAGCACATATCGGGGATCATGTGATCTGTAGAGCTTCCGCAAACGAGTCTCTTGCAAGGCAAGAATGTGCACACCCTGCGCTTTGAACTGCTCGAGAATGGCATCTTGGCGAGAGATTCCATCAATACCTCCTACATGGTCTTCCTTACCTTTCAACGTCAAGACATTACAAGTCCCTAACGTCAATGTGTAGCGCCCTAGAACTTCGTCGGTCGGTGGGGCAGCCACAGGATTTTGCGGAAGAACTTCTGTGCTCGGTATGGTGGTCGGGTGCTTGGGTAGGCACAGACATGTCTCTTGCCAATGCCTGGAATAGGAAGGATCAAATAGGATCCACATCCATTCCAATGCGCGAGCACATGCAGGGGAGAGAATATAATCAAGAAACGGTTTAACATCATGGAGACCTCCGTCTCGTGCTGCAGATTCGGCAAGTGCATCCACAAGTTCATTACCTGGTTCGCCTTTGTGGCTTGGGATATGCCACGACTGCGGTTTAATGCCAAACCGCGCTTCAATAAGCCGGTGCAGGCTGCGCATTGCACTGGTAGCCATAGGTGCCTTATAGCTATTCCAGGCTCCGGCCATCTGCTGCCCGACTGTAAGAGAATCAAAACCGATCCAAATTTCGCAAGGCGAAGTCTGGGCAAACAAAACTTGTTTGGCAAGATCAAATGCAAACTTAGAAGCAACCAGGGCCGCTGCTACTTCAGGGGTGTAAGAATCAGAAGCTTGGATGCAACTAGATATCATCCCTGCAGAAAACCATGCTGTGCCAGCACGAATGAAGGCCGCAACACCAATACCAGCACCCTTCTCCTCTGACCTAAATGAGCCATCAAGATAAATCCATATAGCATCACAAGGTTGCCCAATCATCCAGGGTGGCAGGTCAACCCAATGCCGACTGGCAGGCAACAATTGAACGCCTTCAGGAACAACAAGGCTCGGCAGAAAAAGATGCATGTCAATCCATTCAAATGCCACGATGGCTGGCTTCAGTTCAAGTCGCACCTCATCAGTTTGTGAGTGATCACGGTCATGCGGTTCAGTCAGACTGACTCTACTTGCACGAGTCTGGAGGAAATTCAGTCCTTCAGTACCTGGCGTCTCAGGGACAATGGGTGGTTGCCAATCAGCAGGTAGCATAGTCCGGGTTACTTGTACAACAATACAATTACCATCTCGGACTGCAAGCGGACTACCCGACTGCACAAACAACCTTTCAATCCACAGTGCGCATGTTGTTCCTGGGCATTGACAGTCACGCGTATACCCAAGAGCATTGATCACCTCCGGAATAGTAGTTCGCTCATTAAGTGTGAGAACAACTCTAAACGGCATTCCCTGATTGATCGCTGAATCATAAACAGTGACTAATGGCGAAGACTGATCATGCAGTTCATGCTGTATCAGCAAAACATGTGCGCTGATAGAGGGTTCCAGGTGTGGCGGAGCCGGTTGCACAACTACAAATGAGATAGGGCTTGTGGGATCAATAAAGTCTCTCCACCGAGCTTTCATTTTTCCTTCCCATTGCGTGAAATCTTGGAAGAGAGTTACTTTCCTGCTTTGCAAACATCTCATCTGTCCAAGGCCTGGTGCAACGAACCATGTGAGAATATGCGCAGCTCGTGATTCGTTCTCCCACTCAAAAGCACAATTGTCCCAACAAGCAAACAAATTTTGCAAATGTTCAGGCTGGGTGTGGATCGACCCCTGTCCAGGTTGGAAAACGGCTGCATCCGGATTGAACCGGAATAGCGAGTTCTGCATAAACGCAAGATCTTCGAAGTGCAATCTGACCTCTTCAGCTTCATCGGCTTCCGGGTCTTGTGCAACAACACGCAAATAAAGGCTTGAGCCAGTCACCACATCAACACAATCCTGGTCAGGCACAGCTCGACCATTGGAGAAGAGTATGCATTGATTCCCAGCACAGTAATATGTGGTGTCCATTGCTCGTATCACTTCTGCCAAATTAGTGCGCGTGCTGATAGAGAAGGCACCCTGGACCATGCCGTCACGAGCTGTCCCTTCAATGAGAGTCGTCAATACAACGGCAGCACTCTGGTCGTTGGGCGCCTGCTCAAGAATGATATGGCATGCACTGCGGAAGGATCGGAACTGTGGAGGCCTAGGTCGCACTACAAACACCGCAAAAGGCAAGCTAACATCAAGCAAATCGCTCCATGAGTTGCGCAGCGCATCAATCCAAGTGATAGGATTATTTGCAAGGTTAACATACCTTGGTCGATGGCATGTCGGTCTCCTTGTATGGTGAATGTACCACACAGTCGCTTGTATAGTGACTTCATCATCCCAAGCATTATAGTCAACAGCCGTCTGAAAGGAAGGAGCTAAATCTTCAATCCATTGTTCACCACCATCATGATAAGGCCTCGGCGGTCGACGGACATGCTGATCCGGAAATGTCATGGGAAATTCATCATTTTGGACATTGTCACCTTGCTTGCAGAGTCGTGGCTGGGGCAGGATCAATGTTGCATTACGCTGAAAGAGACTAAAAGCATCAGCAATTTGATCCGTGAAAATGTCAAGCTCAGCACCGGAAACCAGCACTGACAAGGACGTTCCCGATCTGATGATAAGACTCTCATCAGGGAAATATGTCTGTCCAGCCATCTGAATGATGGTCGGCCGGTGGGAGTGCTCGTTGGGAACTGCCAGCCGTAAAATATCCCTTCCAGCCACACGGCTAAGAAAGACATGTGCAAATTGTCGCGAGGGCATCCTGAGCCCATCTGTCCCTTGGACAGTGATGAGCACCGCGAAGTGATCAGTGGGCAAATCCTGAGTGACAAAAACATGCGGACATTGCCCTTCAGTTACCCTCGAGTTGACCAAAGTGGACAAGACTTCAATTTCGGCTGCGCTTCCCCGGATCAATCTTTCGCGCCACGGAAAAATAAAATCTGTCCTCCACATGAATGGGTCATTGGTGATACGCACAAGACGTGGGGCATCACAGTGAAAGTCAACATTTAAATTGAGGTACCATACTGCAATGTTCAAAAATGGAACCGCCTCAGTTACATTAACTTCATGATGAAATTGAAAATGCCTTTCCAGCACTTGCAACCACTCAGGTCGAGCATCTGCTTGCAACGTTGCATTGGGTAAGGCAAGATTTGGCAACGTACCTCCTCCGCCTTCATGGGCATTCAGGAAGGCAGGTTCTGGAGGCCGGTCAAAAATTTCACCATGAATGGCTCTCTGCAGAATACTACGAATCTGAGAGTTTTCCATCAAAAGCAACTGTGGAATGTCAATCGCAATACCTCTGCTGATTACCAACCTAAAAGCATTGCCGTCTTGCACGTTAACTTCATGTGTACGGCCTATAGGGATGCTACCAAACCATAAATTGCATAGGTTGCGAAAATTGGTTGGTGGGCAATCAGGCTGCATGTGAAGCAGTACAACTAAGCGTTGAAGGTTGATTCGTCGTGGAGAGGTCAAAGCGAATGTGTATGGGTTTCGTTCAGCGTCCTCATCTGAGTCATACACTGATAAAATAGTGGAACGGAACTCTGCCCTTTCGCCCTCTGTGATGACAAGCTGGGCAATTGTTCCTGCTGCACTATCTTCCGGCTCCGGGGAAACCAAAGCAAAAGTCAGAGCCTCACTATCAAGCACTCGATCTCGCCATGTCGCTGCAAGTTGTGAACGCCAACGCGTGAAGTCAGCTGACAACAGAGTGATTCGCGAGGCGTGACACTTTTGATATGTTGTGTGATGCAGAAACCAGCTCTCAATTCTATAATTCTCTGGTACCGGCAATGCACTAACATCCATCTGGATAGAGATGCGGTCCCAGATTTCATGAAAGGCTGTAGGCTGAGCATCAATCGACATTGGATCAAGAGGTGCAGGTTCCTGCTGGTTAGCTTGTCTGGCCGCCTCGACTGCCTGCAGGAATTCATCAGTGAGACTACCGCAAGGGATCTCACTCCCAAGGGGCAAGACAGCATCGTTGGAATGTCCAGACACCCAAACACTCTGCTGTAACAAGCCAACATTGTCCTCTTGTGTTTCTTCATCTGAAGATCCCGTGCACGGTTTGATTTGTACTTTAAGGCCCAATCCAGACCAGGTACGAAATGTTTGCTCTTGACTCACAAGTGCTGGGTTTTCCCAAATCATAGGATTACGCCTGAATGAAAAGAAAATCACAATAGCCTTTTTTAGTTGCCGGCCATCCCGGCCACGGCCCGGCCACGGCCACGGCCACCCGGCCACCCGGCCACCCGCCACGGCCACCGGCGGCCACGGCCACGGCCACCCGGCCACGGCCGGCCACCCGGCCACGGCCACCCGGCCACCCGGCCACGGCCGGCCACCCGGCCACACGGCCACACGGCCACACACGGCCACACGGCCACACGGCCACACGGCCACACGGCCACAATTTATTTCGACAGCCTTTCCCCACATGCCCGAATTCAAACGGCTGTATTGATCCAGCCAAGACAAACATAGCCGAACACATCATGCCGTGTGCTTGGTGCAGTTGAAGCAGCTCTTGCTATGGAGGCGAGTTGACTCAACTACGTGATTGTGTATATGTGCTGATCGCAACATAGCACGTAAGCATCTGACGTAGATAAAATAAGTAGATAAATGGATAGGTAAGATAGATACGATAGATTAGATAGGTAGATAGATAGATAGGTAGAAAGATAGAAAGAAGATAGATAGAGAGGACAGATAAGATAGATAAGACAGACAAGATAGATAAGATAGAAAAGATAGATAAGATATATAAGATAGATAAGATAGATAAGATAGATAAGATAGGTAAAATAGGTAAGATAGAAGATAGATAGATAGATAGATAGATAGATCGATAGATAGATAGATAGGATAGTTAGATAGATAGGTAGATAGGTAGATAGATAGATAGATAGATAGCTAGATAGCTAGATAGATAAGTAGTTAGATAGCTAGATAGATAGCTAGATAGATAGATAGATAAGATAGATAGATAAGATAGATAATAGATAGATAGATAAGATAGATGATAGATAGATAATAGATAGATAGAGATAGATAAGATAGATAATAGATAAGATAGATAGATAGATAAGATAGATAAGATAGATAGAGATAGATATGATAGATAGATAGATAGGTAGATAGATAAGATATAGATAGATAGACAAGATAGATAAGATAGATAAGATAGATAGATAGATAGATAAGATAGATAAGATAGATAAGATAGATAGATCGATGGATAGATAAGATAGATAAGATAGATAAGATAGATAGAGATAGATAGATACGATAGATAGATAAGATAGATAAGATAGATAAGATAGATAAGATAGATAAGATAGATAGGATAGAGATAGATAAGACAGATAGAAAGATAGATAGATAGAGAGGACAGATAAGATAGATAAGACAGACAAGATAGATAAGATAGAAAAGATAGATAAGATAGATAGATAAGATAGATAGAGATAGGTAAGATAGGTAAAATAGGTAAGATAGAAGTAAGAAAGATAGATAGATAGAAATCGATAGATAGATAGATGCTAGGTAGATAGGTAGATAGATAGATAGATAGCTAGAGATAGAGATAGATAAGATAGATAGCTAGATAGATAGCTAGATAGATAGATAGATAGATAAGATAGATAAGATAGATAAGATAGACGATAGATAAGATAGATAAGATGGATAAGATAGATACGATAGATAAGATAGATAGATAAGATAGATAAGATAGATAATAGATAGATAGATAAGATAGATAGATAGATAGATAGATAAGATAGATAGATAGACAGATAGAAAGATAGATAGAGAGAGGACAGATAAGATAGATAAGACAGACAAGATAGATAAGATAGAAAAGATAGATAAGATAGAAAAGATAGATAAGATATATAAGATAGATAAGATATAGATAAGATAGGTAAGATAGGTAAGATAGGTAAGATAGGTAAGATCGATAAGATCGATAAGATCGATGAGATAGATAAGATAGATAGATAGATAGATAGATGGATGGATGGATGGATAGATAGATAGATAGATAGATAGATTAGATTAGATTAGATTAGATCAGATTAGATAGATGGATAGATGGATAGATGGATAGATGGATAGATAGATAGATAGATTGATAGATTGACGGATAACTAGATAGAAGATAGATGTTTGGATCGATGGACGGATAGATAGATAGATGCGTAGACAGATAGGTAGATAGGGAGAATGGTAGATAGGTAGATAGGTAGATAGATGGATGGATGGATAGATAGATAGGATGATAGACGGATAGATGGATAGGTGGATAGATGGATAGGTGGATAAGTGGGTAGATGGATAGGTGGATAGGTGGAAAGATGGATGGATGGATGGATGGATGGATATAGATAGATAGATAGATAGACAGATAGATAGATAGATAGATAGGTGGGTAGGCGGATAGACGGATAGATGGATAGGTGGATAGATAGGTGCGATAGATTAGATAGAGAAGATAGATTGAAAAGATTAGAAAGATTATGTAGACTAGATTGACCGGATGGAATAGATAGATTTGATCGGGTAGATAGATGAGATCGATTTGATAGAGTAGATAGGTTAGATGAGGTAGATTAGATCGACTAGGCGGGTTTGATGGATATAGAGTAGAACAAAATAGAGCAGCATAGAACAGACTAGAATAGAATACGGTTGGATGCATAAGAATGAAATAGGCATAGAAAAAGAGGTAGAAATAGAATCATTTGAAGAATAGAGAAGAAAGATGTCTAGATCGATAAATCAGCTAGACTAGCCAGATTAGCTAGATTAGGTACGCTAGATAGATTAGGTCGATTATATAGAGTATAGGGTGGCTGGATAGATTAGATAGATTAGGTGGAGTAGGTGGGTTAGAAAGATTAGATCGATTAGGCAGGTTAGCTACATGAGGTAGGATTGGTAGTTAGATTGATCAACAGATTAGGACGATTAATCAGATTAGATAGGTGGAAAGCAAGATAGGTAGATAGATTGGTAGACCTGATTGATCGATTGATTGTCAAGTTGGGTTTAGAAAGATCAGCCTAGAAAGATGGACAGACCGATCGATCTATGGATCAATCGATGGATAGATAGATAGCTAGATAGACAGATGGATGGATGGATTGATTATAGATAGATTAGATAGGTTAGATAGATTAGATGGATTAGGTAAAGTAGATCGGTTTGGTAGATTAGATAGATTAGATAGATTGGGTAGAGTAGATTGGCTAGATGGATGGGGTAGAGTAGGTAGATTAGACAAAGTAGATGGGTTAGATCTATTGGATAGACTAGATTGATGTAAAAGGATGGAGAGGTTAGATAGATTAGATAGATTAGATTCAGGGTTTTACTGATTAGATCGATTAGAGCCTAGCGTAAATGGAATAGGCCGTAGGCAAATTAGATTAGATTTGGTTAGATTAGATTAGATTGGTTTAGACTAGTTCAGATTAGATTAGAGTGAAGTAGAGTAGAGTAGATTAGATGGTTAGCAAGATAAATAGATTGGAACGAATAGAGCGAATAGAAAGAATGGACAACTAGATAGATAAATCACAGACTTGCTGATACACTACTTAAGTATGTGCACGCAGACTTGCTGCTACGCTACTGGCTCGTCTGTTGCATGTGCATCTGCTACGCTACTTGCTCTTCTTTTGCTGCGCAGGCTTGCTGCTTTGCTACTGGCCTGCGCGTATAATTAGCACTGATGTGTATGGCTAAATTCCCCGAAATGTACAAAAAGACAAGCTGCTTGGTATGCAAGCGGACGGCAGACACCCGGCCACCCACCCGGCCACCCGGCCACCCGGCCACCCGGCCACCCAACCACCCGGCCACCCGGCCACCCGGCCACCCGGCCACCTGGCCACCCGGCCACCGACGACACACCCGACCACTGGCCACGGCCACCCGGCCATCCGGCCAGCCGGCCATCCGGCCATCCGGCCAGCCGGCTATCCCAACCACCCAGCCGGCCACGGCCACGGCCACGGCCACGGCCACGCACGGAAAAAAGCAATCCTCAAAGAAAATTGGTACCGCCGCAGAAACATCCCTCTGAGTGCAAAGTTTGGGAAGCACTGCCGCAACTCTGATGATCACACTGGGTTCGGTTCGTTCTGTGAATTCCATAGAGAGCAAGACAGAAGATTGTCCAGCATATCTCTGTGTGATAATGACATGGCCGAGATGCTCTTCAATGTGAGCTCTCGGAGAGTTAGGCTGCACAAGGTCGAGAAGGACTCGTTCCTCGGGCTCAATCCAAAATTGCCATGGCTGGAGGATGTCTGCTTCCCATTCACTGGGGTCACTACCTAAAATAACTATTTTAGGTTCGCGACATATAGGGTGCTTGTCATGATCTAGAAACCATGTGTATATACTGAAACTGAATTCCTCGTCTCGATCAGCATCACAATTTTGTACATGGCGTCCGACAATGCGTTGCAGATCAATGTTCCAGTCAGCCGGCAAGTCTTCATCTGAACTTAGTGCCTCAATAGGTTGCGTTCTTGATGAGGTCCAGTTTGTTTGCATGGCTTGGAAAGCATCATGGTCATTTTCGGCTTGTAAATCTGAGCCATTTCTGGGTGCAGCAAGTGCTCGTACTTCGTCTTCACCCAAAAGGCTAGGCGAATATCCGTCCTCAACTTCTCTCTCGGCAATATGGCCCACTATTTCAGCATCAGAGAGCCCATCTTGGGTCCAGCGCACAATCTGAGTTGTGGGGCATACATATCTTTCAGATGGTGGTATCGCGACGCGTATCAGGTCTCCATGAATCAAATGACGTTGTAGCAAATCAGTGTCTTGCCACCTTACATTGTTATACCAAACAAAGCACTTGTCATTCTCTCTGGCACAATACCTGTCAACATCAATCAACACCAAAATAGTAGCCCGATCACAGTATTCTGGGACCGCCAGGACAAACCGTTGCGTTGTGGGTCCAGCACGAAACCCTGCTTCAATAGGATGCGCATGGAATTCCAAATCAAAAAGCACCAATCTTGCATGCTGTCCAATCGCAATATCCGGGAAAAGGTGGACAATGATAGGAATGGCATTTGAAGGAAGACCAGTAACATCAGCATTGATCTCATATGCATCCATTACTTCAATAACAGTAGTAGCATAGTGATGTGCAATTTCACTGATCATGTTCTCGTAATTACTCCAATCAAGGAAAACACGCAATGGTGGATCGCCAACGTGAAACATGATGACTTCTTGCCGTGCTTCATCTAGATTGGATTGCTGCAAACGAGAATCGACTGAGGATCTGGATAATGCCGATTCAGATTCAAAACTCTCATGATCACTTTCTTCATTATGGTCCATGAAAGCATCAGGGACAGTGCGACCTTCTCCAAACATAGCAGCCATATCAACATTTTGATCAGGATGGACAGCTTGTTTAAAATGTAGGGCTTGCACAAATGAAGCAGTGTCATGTTGGTGTTCTTCAGCGGGACAAAATACGCAATCTCGGCTCAACATACTCAAGTGGGAGTATGGCTCCTGAGGTTGCTTTGCTTTCGATCGATATGAAAATGCTTTGCCATTAGTCGAATAAGGATTCTGTTTTCGGATACGCTTCTTACTCCAAGGTTTGGTGGGCCAGTTAAGCAAGGCAATCTGCGATACCTGAATCTTCCCCATAGCAAATTCTTCCTCATCGCCAAGAAAAATGTCAATTTGATCATCAAACCTAACATGCTTCATATGAACATCTAGGAATTGTGGTCTTTGAGACAATTTCAAGGTTGATTTACCGGCTGCACATCGGGGTTTCTCAATAGCAATCAACTTAGGAAAGCAAAAGAGATTGTCCAGGCAAACTTCCCATTGCAAACTCAAGGCATTCAAACTGGCTTGGAAAGGGCTCACATAGCGGGGTTCAAATTGGATGGAATGCGTCCATGTCAGGATTTGACTGGAAAAAGCGTCCCAACGGTCGCATGCTGCACCAGACAATAATTCAATTGGCTGATAGGCCTCAACGACCGGAGCAATGGACTTTGTGAAAATGGCCTCATGTACAGAATTCCTCTGAACTTCTGAGACACGGCCAACATTCACTGATTTCTGGATCCACCACCAGCAAAGGGTTCTAAGGATCGCGGTCGCTTTGAACGCTTTTCCTCGTCCACCTTGTCGTCTTCCTTGATCTCTATGGCCTTCTGATCCACATCCAATCCCAGTGAGCCCGCACAGCTCTGAAGCACTCCCTGGAGTTGCTTTCTGAGGACTTCTTCCTCTTTGTCGGCAGGATCTTCTGGAATCTCCTCCACCTCTACTGATGCGGATGGCGGCGGCATTGACGGCCCTCCAGCTGTGGCATTGCTTAGCTGCTGTATGATTCTGTTCCTGGCAGTAATCTCGGACCTCGCCTTTCCCGCTTGTTCCGTAAGCGTAGCCTGGTGCCTGCGGAAGTCTTCTAACTGCTTCTCCCACATCTTGATTCCATTGGACAAATGAGTCATCCAAAGTGAACGATGGGCACGTCGTTGGTCTGTGACTTCCTCTAGATGTTTTTTTCACTTTGCCCAAATACTTCGTGGCCTGGTGCAAGTTCTTGATCCCCATTCTTCCGGTCTCCTGTTCTGTTTTTTCGATGAACAGCTTTGTGTCCTCTGGCATTTTGGCCGGATCGGGGTATGCTTTGCGTAAATACTCGACCATCTCTTGTTTCTCGCTGGTAGTACTTGCTGGCATCTGAGAAGCAAATGGGCTTGAGGGTGGAGCTGTTGCAGGCGTGAATTGGGAAACATCCATCTGTGTCCAAGGTGCAAAACTGTCTCCTTGTTGAAATGGTGACACCTGTTCTGCTACTCCTCCTTGGCTCTGTGGCATCCCATGCTTCGTACCTTTCTTTCCTTTCCCTTTGCCTTTCTTTCCTTTCTGGATAGGCTTCTGCTGACTCGGCTGAGCTTGACCACCTCCATCTTGACGGTATCTGGCGGATGACCGACTTGATGAGCGGCTGGATGCCCAATTCAAATTCTCTTCCCAGTTCTCCCACTCTTGCCAACCGTATGTGTCCCAGTTTTGGGCCTCTTGATACTTGGGTTGAGTGGGGTGCCTGGTCCCATTTTTCCATGATCCCCAGCATACCGCACATTGGGTCGCATATTTCTTGTTGATTCTCCCACAAACACACCGCCAGGGGAAATAAGTATTGTTTGGGTCTTCTTCTTCCAGATTCATTGCTTTGTCGATTTTCGCAATGAAAGTGGCGTCTCTGCTGTGATGTGCACTTAGAATATGTCTGATCTTCCTCAAAGCAGGTTTGTTGAGCGAAATCCAACCTTGCTTGTGTAAAAACCAATTGCGTCTCGCTTTGGCCCTTTCTCTCCGCGCCTTCCGGCGTACAGTAGTTTTGAGCTGCGTAATCCTTAATAAATGTAAAAAGGACAGTAAAACCCAAAAAGATGTGTAGGAAGCTGCACATAAAAGGGCTCTTGGTCCAGATCAGCACAATGACCCGATGATACGCTCACCGGCAGAGGCGATAATAGAACTGAAGCGCAAAGAGGAAAATACCAGGGCGTACCGATACGATAAATACCAGGTTTGCGCGACAGGTCAATCTGTCCAAGTAAATGCAATCACTGTCAAAATTCAAAGTTCCCGATGAAATTGACACAAAATCAAATCAAATATACAAATGAATGAATGTACCCAAGGTCAAAGTGACAGCAGGGGCAGCACACAATTCGCCAGGCCAAATATCAAAATTGCTCAAATATCGCACAAATTGTAAATGAGGTCACACGAATTGAATTGGAAGCAAAATGTAGGCTTATTTAAAAGCAGCTACAAATATGCACCACACAGGGGTTTTTTGCCACTCCTAGGTTCACCCCAAACCTAGGTTCCAAAACGTAGGAACCCGCGGGTCAACCCGCTTAGGCAATGGCTGCAATCGCACCCTAGGTAACACGGCGGGTGGCGATTTGAGCCACAACCTTAATCAAAACACTACTGCTGATAAATGTATATATATATATATACACATTGTATATATATATATAATCACAGAAACCACAAGAAGTTATATGATTAAAATTAAAAATATTGAAAACATGCGCATATTAAATACATTTCCCCTAGATAGTTAAGTTGGTTTATAGCTCCAGTAACTAGGGTCTATTGGTACATATAACTATATATTTCATGGGTTTCATAAAAACACACTTGAATCTAACCTCGGCGGGGCCCACCATGAAGGTTTCCATGGTAAGTTCTGGATTTGATGATCCGGTGACGAGGAAGTTGTGGACATCTTAGTCTGGAAAAAAAGTGCCCTTTGACCATCAAACTTGAGGGAAAATCATGGAAAAATCCCTCACTTTTTCATGAGGGCAATCCTTAAAAAACTGCGAAGAATCCAGATAATCCTAGCTAGGACTTGGATCCCCGAATTCTTTGCCAAATACCCACAGGTATGGTTGATTGTTGATGGTGACATTTTATGAAAATTTAACAGATTTTCATTTTCGACATATTCAATTTGCCAAATGATCATCATCAAATTCCGTAAATCCCCAGTTTTACAATCATGCTCTATATGGAGGTTTCCAATCGATTTCGGGAACCCCTAAATTTTCATCCATATTATTACCGTAACATGTTCCACTAGATGGATGATTAATGAAATAGTTGAAAATCATCTACATTGATAAAATAGTTGTCCATATTAGAAACCATCCAGCTATTGGGGGTACTTCCATTTACGGAACCCCCCCTGGCTCTCCAAGCTACAGGATGGCCATCGCATGGACTCGGCCGCAAGCCTTTTGACAAAACTCAGGTGGTTGAGCCACTCACCCTCTGGTCATTTATGGGGCTACAATAATGGGAATTTGTGGGATTTATTGGGCTTTAAAATGGGATTTAGTGGATTGAAAATGACCACTTATTTCGTTGATTTGTCTATCAAACATGAACATTTTCCATAGCTATGATAGTCTACCAAAGGGTGTCAATGGGGACCATCATCCAGCAACAATGAGATTTTTTAGGAATGCGGTTGACCAATCTAATCCCAAATGGCTAATCAATCCAAAAATATCGGGCACCATATTCGTCACAAACAAAATCATCGAACATTTCTTGTGTACTCGTAATCCTCTGAATGATTGTGCAAATGTATGTATGTATGTATGAATGTATGTATGTATGTACGTACGTACGTATGTACGTATGTACGTATGTACGTATGTACGTTTGTACCTATGTACGTATGCATGTATGTACGTATGCATGTATGCATGTATGCATGTATGCATGTATGCATGTATGTATGTGTGTGTATATGTGTGTGTATATGTGTGTGTGTATATGTGTGTATATGTGTGTGTATGTGTGTATGTGTGTGTATGTGTATGTCTGTGTGTACGCGTATGTGTATGTCAGTGTGTATGTGTTTATGTATGTATGTATGTATGTATGTATGTATGTATTCCCTGTTGTCATGGAGTCATAGAGGAACGCCAATTTTTGAACAATTCTGGCAGTTGATCACTGAAATAGTTCCTGCAAATCCAAGATCGGAAAACAAATCACACAGCATAATTTATATATATATATATATGTAGAGAGCCTTAGTAGTTGTAAATATATAATAATGGCAAAACAATTGTTTTAATTCATGCACATATGTATATGTATATATCAATATCTATTTAAAATATATTATATATATAACGCCTTAAACAATTGTGTTCAATCGTTTTCAACGTTTCAACTTAAGATAATCTAAACCTTCCCCACAGTCGACCCATCGAAATCAATGCCGGTCCCGGAAGAAGTCGTTGGGAGTTTGCCGAAGCTTGCGTGGAACGCCATCAACCGGTCGCCTGGCTCGACAATCGATGAGGTCAAATGATCAGTGGGGTGCAGCATTTGAATCAAACCAGCTACTAATATCCGCCGACCCCGGCCTTGGCCAAGGCAGGGGCAGCGCCTGGGACCACCGCAGGTGTGGAACTTCTCCTTCTTAGCTTCCCAAGGTCAAACCCATCTCGCAGCCAACAGCGCTGCCCCAAGGCCACATCGCGTAAACATTCTCCTGGCATGCTTCATCCTGCAGTTAAGACTTCCAGGCATTTGGACATGAAAATTACATGCTTTGGGAAAGTAAGTTTTCCTGCGGAAGGTTTTGTATTTCAAGGCCAAAGCAGCCGTTCCCGCATTCCCGTAGTAAAGGTTCAAGTCATCGACAGCGATGAAGACGGCGGGGTCCGTCCTTTGCCTTCCGTGCGGGCACCAAACGCACGAGGCCGCCTGCGCCGGCTTTAACTGTGCAAGGCCTTCGGCACGGGCTTTAAATGTGCAAGGTGCTGGACAGCACTTAGCAGGCATGTCCTGTACCCATATGGGCGCCCATGGGCAATGGTTGCGGAGCTTGTCGGGGGTGGTCTACCTGCGTGTGGTGTTGCACTTGTTGCGCAGGCAATAGCGCTGCCCCAAGGCCACATCGCTTAAACATTCCCTTGGCATGCTTCATCCTGCAGCCAACAGGCACCCCAAGGCCACACATCAATGGCTTCTTATGGGCGTCCAAGCCTGCCGTTTGCCAGCCCTTAAACCCTTAAAACGCTTAAAACGCTTAAAAACCCTCAAAACCCTTAAAACCCTTAATGGGCGTCCAAGCCTGCCGTTTGCCAGCCCTTAAACGCTTACCCTTCAAACCCTTAAAACCCTGCAAACTGTGCAAAAGCTTCTCGGAACGCCGAACCGCGCAGGCAATAGCGCTGCCCCAAGGCCACATTGCTTAAACATTCCCTTGGCATGCTTCATCCTGCAGCCAACAGGCACCCCAAGGCCACACATCAATGGCTTCGTATGGGCGTCCAAGCCTGCCGTTTGCCAGCCCTTAAACCCTTAAAACGCTTAAAAACCTTCAAAACCCTTAAAACCCTGAAAACCCTTAATGGGCGTCCAAGCCTGCCGTTTGCCAGCCCTTAAATGCTTACCCTTAAAACCCTTAAAACCCTGCAAGCTGTGCAAAAGCTTCTCGAAACGCCGAACCGCGCAGGCAATAGCGCTGCCCCAAGGCCACATCGCTTAAACATTCCCTTGGCATGCTTCGTCCTGCAGCCAACAGGCACCCCAAGGCCACACATCAATGGCTTCTTATGGGCATCCAAGCCTGCCGTTTGCCAGCCCTTAAACCCTTAAAACGCATAAAACGCTTAAACCGCTTAAAAACCCTCAAACCCCTTAAAACCCTTACTGATCAAAAGGGATTATTATGACTGGATGGGAAATATCAAACTGAGTCCGATCCTTCTGCGCAGGACGATCAATTGGCAAGGCTGAAGAGGCTGCAGAGTCCAAGGAACGCTCAAGTTGGAGCCAGCTGAGTCGAAAGGAACCAAGTTTCACGCTAAAATCTGGGACGTGACTGGGTTAGATATAGACCAACCACCTTCAGCCCAACCCCCCAGAAGGGGGGTCGGCGGCACCCGGGCGCTAGCCCATTCTATATGTAATTATATATAATCATTATATATATATAATCATACATATATATATATATATATACATACGGTAACTACATTTAAATATACGATTTTTTTCATACACGAACAGGTATTTCATACTACCTCCGGGGCCTTACGATCCCTGGGATGCTGGGTCAAATCCTAGGAACCGACTCTCCAAACCCTCCAGCATCGGCACGAAAGCTGCCGAGCCTTCTTGATGGAACAACGTTACGCAATCGAACCAAGCAGTTGGGTTAAATATATGGATGATCTTCCATGGATGATATTATCATGGCTATGGATGATATTAAATTTATGTTGAATATGACATGGATGATATTCCCATATAAGCCGGCATCATTGACCAATTAAGGTTGTTTAAACATCTTTAACAGCTTTTTGTAACGTGCATCTTTTGTTAACATGAACTTTGACATGGTACACCGCGTGGTTTGTGAAGAACTGTTCTGATCTATATTAGTCAATGGACATGGTTCCTCTAGCAGGATTCTTTGTCAATGGTTATCGTGGTCATCCATTCAAATAAACAACCACCCTATGGTTGATCTGTCAGAAAACACAGCCATTGTTCCAGTATAAATGTGCCATGAAAAACCTTTTTTACATGGACTATTTCACGTCATCCGCGAGAATGACACCCTTCTTTCAGGTTAAACAAATGGACATATAATCCCTCATAAAAATGCAGTTGTAAAATTATTTCATATCATTTCCTGTATTAAACAATGTCAACAACTAGGCATTTCATGTATCATTCTCCAACTTTTTCAGGGTGAGTGGTGAGATGATCAATCCGCGGACCCAACGCCAGGTGGCGGATCCAGTGGATGTAAGGATCCACGGCCAGTGGTGCGCCACAAACTCTGCTCCTCTGCCATATGCCCTGAACGAAAAAGGATCGATGGGAAGGAGTTATGCCAGTTAATAACTATGGTTTATGGTAGATATATCTATAGTTAATGGGGTTTATAAACCAACTTATAACTGGGGGGGCACCACCTTGTAGATATTGTTTATACATGTGTGTATATATATATATATATATTTATGGGGATTCAACGAAGTATTCGCCCCAATGGTGACACCCCAAGTATTGGATGGATCATGCCGTCCTTACTCCTGGTTGTTGGTGGTTTCTTAGTCTTAGCGCTTATCATCTTTGGGCTGGGCGGCTGAATCTCCACGACTCCATAGAATGCGGTTAGCCCAAACAAACAGACCGTCACGAGCGTGGGTTCCGGTAAGATCAGGGATTGTTTTTTAAATTGCGACCACTCAAATTGTGCATGTTCCTCCATGGAAAATGGCTTGAATCCATGACTTCTCCACTTACAAGGTGCTCCCCCCTGTAGGTTGGTTTATAACCCCCATGAACTAACTACTTGTCTTTTTTGTAGTTTCCAGAAACTCTGCTTCCCTAAGTTGTAAACCAGCTTATATAGCTATCCTGGATGATCATTTCCAAATTCTTCTAGATTAAGTCACCAGAATCAGAACTTCCCCGCCGCAGCCATCCCGGGTGACCCCACGCGCGAAGCTCGCGAAGAAGTCGCGTGTGAGTCCACCAGCGTCCACGCCCTGACAGGGTTGCTGGACGGGGGTGACCACATATCGTTATGGGTCAAAAGCCCTTGGTACCCGGATGGTTTCATAAAATAGCTGGCATAGTTGGATGGTGATTCCCCCAGTCATATGGTAATTTCATGGGTCTTGACACATCCCAATATGGTTTCATAATGGTGAATGGTGGGTGAATAGTGGGTTCAGAGTGGAGTGAATAGTGGCTTATTATGTGTTCCTAATGGTTATTACTGTAATGCGTATAACCAATTAGTTGTTTTTATCAGCAATAATCAACGCGTTTCAATTGCATCCACATATTCAGCAATAATCTACAATGATCAGCAATGATCAGCAAAAATCAGTAAGAATTTGTAATAATCAGCAAACCTTTAACCAGGGTTTCAAATGGGGCCCCTAAACAAGATGAATCCTAATTGTTACTTTTGTGGTGTTTCAATGGATCAAATCCTTGGGCTATACACATGAGGGTTTCCTAAAATAGGGGCACCCCAAATCATCAGAAATTAAACGTTTGAGTATTGAAACATATTGACACATATTGAAACCCATGGTGACTTGGGGTACCACCATTTTGGGAAACCCCCACATGTTGAGTCATGTGCTTCAATCATTTGCTTTTCAGATCTTTGGGATTCTCTTCAGGTCGGCCACTAGATATCCGTCGAAATCCCCAAATGTCTGAAGCGAGACATGAAAAAAATCCGGGAATCTACAGTGGCACAGAGTTTTACTTTATGTTTAAACATGTTCCGAACATGTTCTTTTCATTCACATTCACAATTTTCACTCGTATTGTTAATGTAATGGGGGAGAACCGTATGTGCCAGCACAGTATCATATGAAATCAAATATCACAAAAGTTTATATCATTTCAAGTTAATCAGTCATGTCAAAGCTGATTAAAATCACATCAAATGAGGCGATACATTTACATAAGTGGATTCATTTCAAATGACGGCTTATGTTTGTCGCTATGAATTCACGAAACATCAAATGTCAAATGAGCCAAATGAAATCACATACAATTCAAATAGTACGCCGAAACAATTCTTGTGAGACCAAATCGCTATGTACTAAATAAATCCATGCTCAATCACTTCTTATTATATCATGTCATGTAAACGTTCTTTCCTGTAAAGCATACTTTGAATTTCAAAGTATACGATACTCCATAACCTATCACATTTGAGCCATTATTTGGTTGACAACTGTTTCCCTGCTTTGAGTTAGTTCATAATCAGCAATAAGCCAGGTAATTTCCTAAAACACCAATCAGCCAGTGTATCTTAAATAATCAACTATGGTGTCTAAATGTTTATAGTAATCAAAGCACCATTTCATCCCATTAGAATCCCATTAGACTCACATAATTTCTCATGATAATCTCACTATAATGTGGGTAAAACAATAATAAACCATCCCCCAGTCATCACCATTTTTATAGGGGGTATGTTTACCATTCCCAGTCATGGGTGGTTTATGACATTTTTTTACCCACATTAATCCAGATAAATCCGTAGAAATCCATAATTTATATGGATTATTCTTGTCTTATCTACATTAACTTGTGGTTTCTATGATAATCTCACTATAATCCCTACATAAATTCTCCATACTCTCGAAGCTCGTCATGGCTTCCGGACCTTCTCTCCCGTGTAGATCACTTGGAGGCGACTGAGCATGTGGCGCCGTTCCATGTCCTGGGCCATGGCATGGCGATATTTACCGGTATTCTAGTGGAAAACATGGTGATACAATGGGGATACATGGGGATACAATCAATCAATATACAGTATATATAATATGTATATATATATATATACGGTAGTAAACTCAATGCCATGGTGGAAAAGTCGTTGTGAAATTGGGAGATAATGAATATATTAATGGGAAAACATGGTGATGCAATGGGGATAGAATGGGATTATAATGGATTATATATAGTGGAAAACATGGTGATACAATGGGGATACATGGGGATACAATCAATCAATATACAGTATATAAAGTGTATATATATATATACGGTCTACGGTAGTAAACTCAATGCCATGGTGGAAAATTCGTTGTGAAATTGGGAGATAATAAATATATTAATGGGAAAACATGGTGATGCAATGGGGATAGAACGGGATTATATTTGATTATAAATAGTGGAAAACATGGTGATACAATGGGGATACATGGGGATACAATCAATCAATATACAGTATATATAATATGTATATATATATATACGGTAGTAAACTCAATGCCATGGTGAAAAAATCGTTGTGAAATTGGGAGATAATGAATATATTAATGGGAAAACATGGTGATGCAATGGGGATAGAATGGGATTATAATGGATTATAAATAGTGGAAAACATGGTGATACAATGGGGATACATGGGGATACAATCAATCAATATACAGTATGTATATATTATATATATACGGTAGTAAACTCAATGCCATGGTGGAAAAGTCGTTGTGAAATTGGGAGATAATGAATATATTAATGGGAAAACATGGTGATGCAATGGGGATAGAATGGGATTATAATGGATTATATGTAGTGGAAAACATGGTGATACAATGGGGATACATGGGGATACAATCAATCAATATACAGTATGTATATACATATATACGGTAGTAAACTCAATGCCATGGTGGAAAATTCGTTGTGAAATTGGGAGATACTAAATATATTAATGGGTAACCATGGTGATGCAATGGGGATAGAACGGGATTATATTTGATTATAAATAGTGGAAAACATGGTGATACAATGGGGATACATGGGGATACAATCAATCAATATACAGTATATATAATATGTATATATATATATACGGTAGTAAACTCAATGCCATGGTGAAAAAATCGTTGTGAAATTGGGAGAGAATACATATATTAATGGGTAACCATGGTGATGCAATGGGGATAGAATGGGATTATAGTGGATTATAAATAGTGGAAAACATGGTGATACAATGGGGATACATGGGGATACAATCAATCAATATACAGTATATATAATATGTATATATATATATACATATATACGGTAGTAAACTCAATGCCATGGTGGAAAATTCGTTGTGAAATTGGGAGAGAATACATATATTAATGGGAAAACATGGTGATACAATGGGGATATCATATAGTTTTCTCTCAATGCCATAGTCACCATCCCCAAGTTTGAGGTGAAAGTGGGGAGACCAATGGGGATACCCCTGTGATGGTTTCAACCTTTAAACTGAACTAACAGCTTGCGACATGGAAACCAACATTTTTCAGAGGTAAATCATCGAGAATCATCTATATCATTGTTACAGAGTCCATTGCATGTGAATTGCCAGAGAGTATACCAGTGTTCCGGATTGTAAGCTTGAAACCCAAAAGGTTAGGACTCTGCAAGACTTCCCAAACCAAAAACCTCAACGTGGGTGTCACTTGTCACCCGCCATCTGGTTCCAATAGAAACAAAGTGATCCACATGGCCACTGAACCTTATAGCTGCTAGAGAATATGGATCACCATATCTCCTAAACGCTCCTTACATTCACCAGTGAACAGCCTATTTACACATGAGTTACCGATTAGAAATTATTATATATTTTCAACTTACAGTATTATATACTACCAGAGGCTATCCAGTGGTGAAAACTCGCGTCACTCCGAAGTAAAATTCTCAGTGCATTCCCGAGGAGCTAGAACCAAATCCATGACGTCCTGCAAGAATCTCGCTCCTCAGGAATATGGCCATCGTGAGTGGGACATGACTATATTGCAACCAATATTTCATCATACACCTGAAAGGATGGAACAGTATAAGTTACCACTATCATATACTACAGTTATGGCCATTTATCAGTTATAAGTACTTATAACTCCATTAATAGAATGTATAATCCCATTTATAACCAGTTATAACTGGTAAATGGCCATAACTGAAGTAACACGCAAAACGATAGAACAGTGTACTTTATCACTATTTCAATAGGATTTCGCTTTTCTATCACGCGGGTCTGATGTTCAATGCGGGGGACAAACACCCGGTTGTTGTGTTTCAGCTTGTGTTTTTGCAAACATCAGGGGAAAATTGATGTTGTCACAAAATGTCACAAATCTATCCGCACTGTTTTCATCTTCAAAAAATCAAGTGATCAAAAGTTGTCACCTACGCATGAGTGATCACATTGGTGGTGCCACCTTGGAGCTCCTTGCCCTCATTGCGTATAACGTCATTGGCGATCACAATGTCTTCTGGAACTTCCAAAGGAGGAAATCACTCCTTGATGTAACTAGTTGTATAATGATGTATATACACCTTCCTTGATCGTCTGAAAACATAATTGTGAGCTAGAGCAGAGTCAACCATGCATATATACAATACAATCGTCATGCACACAATCATGCATGCATAGGAAAAACATATGCGATACATATGCGTTTGGTACCAAAAAATATGTTGAGAATTCATTATTAGTAATTACTAGTAACACGAGTAAATGAATCATTTGATGACCATTCTGACAAGGGCATACCCGATTTTCAAGACACACCGAAACGATGAAACGGCACGGGAGGTTGGTGGTTTATACATGTTTATACCTTGACCCTCAAAGACCTCTAAAATGGTGCAAGGGTGTTTTCCTGAAGGTCTAGGTCTAGGTCTAAAAATCGACTTGGCACATCACAACTTGGGTATGGGTGACCCCTGCAAAGTGAGGGCCCTCAGTTCTGTGTGTTCCTGGAAAAAAAAACATCATACAACATCTATAGCAATATGAATATATTCCCTAAAAGCTTTGTTGTAATTGACCCAACCTCAATTCACACTCTCCAGTAAACTAAGATAGATATGGTGTCCATCCACCATGAATGTAGATCATTCCAAAATAATTTCCATGGTTTTCTTGTTGTTTTCTTGGTGGGAAACCCATCAAAAAGGGGGCTCCACATTGTGAACAACATAGTTTCATCATAAAATCATGCTAGCTCCATGTTTTCATTAAAAATCATGTGAAATCCCATTTGTGCCTGTTTAATTTCCACATGTTTTTGTTGTTTTATTGGTGCAATCGTCGATCCCCCGTGCCGCCGCGTGGCGCAGGATTGTCATCTTCGTGGTGTGCGACTTCCGTCGCAGCGGCAGCGAGGTCAGCAGCAGATGCATCCGCTGCCGCGTGTCGTGCTGGCGGAACCTGCCACTTCTCGAGGGATTTCGAATGTGAAGGGAGAAACTGGCGTTATGGAGGTTTCCTGAGTTGTGGGGGTACCCCCAAATCATGGGGCTTTAATAGGATTTTCCATTTTATATAAAACATCTATTTTTTGGGTACCACCATTTATGGAGAACACCCTTTTGGCTGGGGAAACCATAATTAGGACTGAACAAAATAGATACAACAAAAAGTGTTTGGGGGTTGAAAGGCTGGATGTTTATACATGTGTATGTATACTATAAATTGTGAATGGACAGTTGGTTTGCAATATACTAATATATTATATATATATATATATATAGATAGTGGATTTGCTCACATGGCAGGAAAGTGGCTTAGGACTGGGTTTGGACATGTTTCTAGCAAAACTTGAGGCATTGCCAGCAACCACAGTAGGTTCGCCAAGTTCATACCTGCTTGATCCTGGTGTTCACGTACATATATATATATATATATATACACATACATATATAGTATATATATATGTATATATATACATACATACATACGTACATATATATATATATATATTCATACACATATAAACTATATATGTATATAACATATATATCTACATCATGTAATATATATATATATGAACAAGGAATGAATATTCATACCTGCTTGATGCTGGTTGATCCTGGTGGCAAAGCGCTTGGTCCAGATTTGGTGATTCAAAGGGATAGGGCCACTGATGCCATCCCCCTGACATTAAACTGGGCCCTAGGACAGCAACATGTTTCTATAGATCCGGTCCTGTACCAAGTCAGGATTCCCAAGGATCTTGGATGTATTTTTCAGATTACAATCGGGGGATTGCAATCCAAGCGTCACAATTGAGGCGAAATTTAGCAAAGAAATGATCTGGTGACCCACCAGGAACCCACGATGTTTTCTCTTCCGGTAGCGCTTCACCATCCTTTGAGATTGAAATACAAACAAATCCTACAGGGTGATGCCCCAAGTTATGTGTGTTGGTTTATAAGCCCCTTGAACTACCGTTATATTCCCCATAAACATCCATCGACCCTATATAGTCATCCCCTGTAATTCATGGCAACCTATAATTATTCATTCCCTCATCAACCCTAGTGAAATTGGACTTCACGGGACTTCACATCAAAATTCTATCCCCATCAACTCTAGTTCACTAAGATCTTCACCAGCGAACTTCACATGGAAAAAAAAACGATCCCGGTCTCGACCAGGATGCAAGAGTTGAATCTTCTGAAGTCCGCTGGACAAACTCTCCAACTCCCCCGTGCTGTCTTCCTTGGGGGCTTTTTTTCAGGCGACCTCCAACAAAAAATCGGATGGTCAAAACACATGGTGAATCTTAGATACCTGCTGGAAAAATCCCAAACAAACAAACACACACACATATATATATATATACATATATATGACATATATATATATAAGAATATATGATTATATATATATATATAATTTCCGACTGGTGAATGTACATTTTACCATTGATAGCAACAGAGTAAAGTAGTAAGGTATCTAACAAAGGTTGGCCCAGATAAGAACACATAAATAAACATGATCCAAATCATCCAAAAATCTGTTTGGGACCTTGGGAGACTGTTTTTGGCCCGTACCCTGCTGAAAGAACAATATTTGATACCCCAGAATCACTTTACTGCTTGAGAATGTGTGGTTTGAAAAACAAGACTTCCGAACCACGCATTTGAAGATGGAACACTAATAAAACGATATAAAACACCCATCAGGTCCCAAACAGGAAGCTGTATCACATCCAAATTTCGGTACAGTAGGTTCTACCCACATCTTGTTGATTCACGTTCAATCCCCATCATTTGCTGATTACAGTAAATCCTACCAATGTAGTTGGACAAACCATCATCATTTTTGATGGGGAACAATCATCACATGTGTATATGTCTATGGGACAACTCCGCACTTTCGAAAAGCAAACTCACCATGTTCGTTAGTTATTAGTTCACCCCAGCTCGAACAACACTCAGCACCTTCCTTTTCGGAACACACAGAACAATAGGTCAACACTACATATCAAACACTACAGGTCAAAACACGAGTATCCTTCTGTTACGAACATAGCTGCTACACCTTCATCGTCATCCCGAATAGGAAATCGGACCGGTTCCTTCGACCCAAGCGATAGGATTTAAATCTGTGGTTCCCTTTTTCATCTTAAGGATTTCCTCTGTTTTTTGATCAGTATTGTTTTTAAACTTCCATCCAAATAAATTTCGCAGTAGTATATCTCTCGACATATATATATATATACATATGTACAGATATATATATATAAATATAAATTTGTAGCTCCCCTTGCAATACCACTGTTATCAGTTTCGTTCGCAAAATGAGATAAAATGAGTCTACTAAAATTTATTAACATCTACTAACAAAAAATAAGATACTGGCTAAACCATCCATTCTGGGGATTGCTTGGTCAAACTCTCATTGCTTCACAGTTTCTATGTGCCAATCTTAGACACCCTGCAACAAACTATGTGTTCAGCTGGTTAGTCAATATACCCTTTCTGGCTAAAGATTAAGGTGTACTAAACTAAACCATCCAGCTATTGGGGTAGCCCCCATGACTTAGGAACCCCCAATATGTCATATCATGATATCCCATTGTTTCAAAAACATAATTAACATGATGTAGATATCAATAGATAATTATCCCGTTCCATTTTATACATACCCATGATATACGTATTAGATAGGTATAATTGGTATAATACTAAGCATTACACATATCAAAATATATTATAATCATTATAAACAATTACTAACCATCACTAACCATTATTAACTATTATTAGCCACTATTAACCACTATGAGCCGTTACTAACCATTATCATTACAATCCAATAAGGCATATCCCACTATTAATGGACATGTTCAGTAATGGTTAGTAATACTTTTCATTACGACCCCATATCAGTTTTTCCAAACAGTGAATCTAATGATTTCCCATGATAGACAGCTATCCGATTGTAACATATTCTGGAGTACAGTAGATACCCTCTGGTAATTTAACGTAGCTATTGAAAATTGCCATTTATAGTGAGTTTTCCCATTAAAAATGGTGATCTTCAATAGCTATGTTAGTTTACCAGAGGGTAAGTATAGTAATAATCATTATAATCATTACATATCATTACCCATTAATAACCATCAATATATCATTTACTAAACCATATCTAATATGTTAAAACATATGGACATTGTTTTTAATCATTAAATGATATAGTTAATTTACCAGAGGGCAACTAGTATTAATATGAACCATTACAATAACCACTATGAACCATTAATACTAACCATTAATCATTACAATCCCAATACCATGTCATTAACCATTACAATAACCATTATTAACTATTATTCACTATTAACCACCATACTACAGTAACCACTACTACTGGATATCCTAGGGATTCTTGATGATTCTTGGCAAAAACTATAACCATTACTAACCATTAACCATTACAATCCCCATACATCCCAAGACCATATCGGGGTTTCCATAAATGGAGCTATCCCAATAGCTGGATGGTTTACAATGGACAATCCATCTATAAATGGATGAGTTGGGGCTACCCCCATGGATTGGAAATCTCCATATATTACCAGATATTACCAGTACATACCAGACCATTACTAACCATTAACCCTTACAATCCCAATACAATCCCAAGACCATATCATCTTCCCCATCGCTTCTCAAAAACCACCAGGGATCTTTCAAGGCCTTCCGCAAACGGCATCGCACGCCCTGCCAGAAGTCCATCTCCTGTAGAGCGTCTTTGTGAAACACCAAGAAATATTAGGATATTTTAGTGGATGTTTAATGGATTTGCTAGTTTTTCATGGCATTTTGAGGATCTTAAATGGATCTGTTAATTGTGTTCCATGAATTTAAATGGTTTTGAGCAGATGTTTATTGGATTTAAATGGATCTAAATGGGTTTGAACGGATTAGAATGGATTTCAATCATGTCGTTTATTGACTTGAATGGACGCTAGCAACACAACAATTTGGAGACCTTTACCACAAAACATGGGACTGGTGGATTTTTGCTAGATCTAATCACCACCATGAAGATCTTCATTCTAGCAACAAAGAAATACAGCAAGGAAATGCCAGGAGATTGACGACTCTCAGAAACCATGGGAGCGTTGAAGTCCATGGGAGTTTGATGACATCTCTTCAGATTGGGTCCCTTGCTGGGGGGATTTTGATATCATGGGAATTGGATTGTCTGGGAGCATGTTGAATCGGAGAGTAACACATGGCATCATGTGAATCACACCGAGCATGCGATCATTTATGTTTTTTTGGATGTTTTCCCAAAACATCAGCATTTTTTTCGAAAAATGAACGATGCATCGCCAAGGTGCATAAGTCTCAATCTCGAAGGCTGACAAGACATTCAAGAATAAGGTCATGGTGTTGAATTCTTCTCCCTGAAGACCACTCCGGATGATGGTAGAGGTGGGATTGAATCAAAAAAAATGTATATACTACAGTGGAAGGGTTGACAAAACATCATACATGGGTTGTTTTTTGGAAGGTAGCTTTTGCATTTGACCTCCAAAAAAGGGTTGAACATGGTTGAGTGGATGATCAAGAAACGAAGAAAATATCACATAACATATGGTCTCAGGAAGTACTCATGATGCGAGCAGTTTTGACAATTCTTGATCAGCAACCGTATTTGATAGATTGTTCCAATTCATCGAAAAGTTACCAAGGATATCCAAGGATCAAACCACTTGCACAAGGCAAATACCATTGAAACACATTGCAAATACCATCCTCTTCCAGCGACAAAAACAGCAGGCACCTGCACAAACCAAAGAAATGGCCGCCTGATTGGTTTGAAAATAGACTACCCCCCTACTGAAAATCTTCATTTTCCCATATGCCTATGGATCAATACCTATTAATACCTTTTTTAGGGGATGAACATCCATTTACCAGCTATTTTGATGTTCACCAGGGGTACAAGGTTTTGACACACTGCCATATGTTCCACATTGTTTATGGTCAATTAGAAGGTATTCCCCATTTTCAGACCCAAGTGGTTGATTACCATCCGCCTGGCAGTCGACCATCCACCCGTTGGGATTGAACATGAATTCAACTTATCATCAGAAACCAATCAACCAGCCATCATTTATCAACTTATATAATAATATATATATATATATGGCAAATGCCTGGGTTTTGCCCGGACCCGCAATGACGACGGGCGACGCATCATCATCATCATCATCATCATCAACATCATCATCATAACAATCATCATCATCATCATCATCATCATCATCATCGACATCAACATCATGATCATCAACATCATCATCATCATCATCATAACCATCATCATCATCATCATCATCATCGACATCAACATCATGATCATCAACATAATCATCATCATCATCATCATCATCGACATCAACATCATGATCATCAACATAATCATCATCATCAACATCATCAAACCCGTACTGACGATGTTCAATGAATGTAGAAGTTTAACGGGGGTGGGTTAAACCCTCATCGAAGATCTTCAATGAATGTAGAAGTTCAACGGGGGTGGGAGAATTAAACCCTTATTGAAGATCTTCAATGAATGTAGAAGTTTAACGGGGGTGGGTTAAACCCTCATCGAAGATCTTCAATGAATGTAGAAGTTCAACGGGGGTGGGAGAATTAAACCCTTATTGAAGATCTTCAATGAATGTAGAAGTTTAACGGGGGTGGGTTAAACCCTCATCGAAGATCTTCAATGAATGTAGAAGTTCAACGGGGGTGGGAGAATTAAACCCTTATTGGAGATCTTCAATGAATGTAGAAGTTTAACGGGGGTGGGAGAATTAAACCCTTATTGGAGATTTTCAATGAATGTAGAAGTTTAACGGGGGTGGGAGTTTAATATTCCCTAATATCTTTGTTGATCTTCCCAATTGAATATAAACTTTAACGGGGGTGGGAGTTTAATATTCCCTAATCCCGTTTTTGTTTTTCCCATAGGAATTTCGGGTGGTTTGACATTTTTTTATATAGTCCCTAGTACCTTTGTTGTTTTCCCCATAGGGGTTTAAGGTTTAACGGGGGTGGGAGTTTAATATTCCCTAATATCTTTGTTGATCTTCCTAATTGAATGTTAAGTTTCACGATTTGAGAGTTTAAAAAATCCTAGTACCTTTGTTGTTTTTCCCATAGGAATTTCAAATGTTATGCCGTTTTTGTTTTTCCCATAGGAATTTCGGGTGTTTTGACCTTGTTTGTTTAATAGTCCCTAGTACCTTTGTTATTTTTCCCATAGGAATTACGGTAAGTTGCAACATCATTTGTTTGTGAATGGGAAACCTCTACGCTGCAACGCCTGGGCAAAACCCAGGCGTTGCGCGTATATATATATATATAATTTATATAATTATATATATATATTATAATTGCATATATAATTATATATATAATTGTATATCTGGTTACACATATAAAATTAGATAATATGATATAATATCTATATACATATATAATATCATATAATCACATTTATCCGGTTATTTAGTGGTTTATGTATATATAATATAGATTATACAAGTATAGACAGAGCTTAAACAGCGCCTCTGGAGCCTCGGGAGGCAGCTTGTCCAGCATCTCTTCCATGGTGAATTGGCCACTTTCCTGGGGCTGGATGCGGAAAAAAAACATGGTTTAACATCTTTGAACCCATCTCAGAAGTATAGAAGAGTGAATTTCAAGGAACAACCATACTTGAACTTAAATAATATGTGTATATATGTGTGTTTTTGTTGTTCATGTTCACTTTAAAAATCAGTGTTTAGATCCTGAACAAACATATGGCTATGGGCTATGGGTCACTTCAGCCTGGGAGCCCCTGCTGGAGGTTCATGTCACCAAACATGGTGGTTCCACCATAATGGGGGTTCAATCGGCAAATACATTATTAAACCCCCAAAACTGATTTAGAACATAGAAGTTTTTCAGTATGTTACAGTACTAAACCATACTAAAGCTCTTGGGGGTTCAGGTGAGTCCAAACCCATCTGAGGCACAAGGTTTCCCAGGAAAAGGTCATGGAGATCTTCCAAAATCAAGAGCTCTCCGTCCTGCAGACCCGCGTCCTGTGGCACGCAACCGTCTACAAAGTGGACTGCTGCACTGCTTGGGTGCACCCCAATAAGTGAGTAACGTCCATAAATAATTGTAGTACTCTCTGGTAATTTCACATAGCTGTGGAAAATGGATGAACATGGCCCATTTATAGTTGATTTCCCTTTTAAAGATGGTGATTTTCTATAGCTATGTTAAATTACCAGGGGGTAATTTGTATATCCAATCGCCTTCACTTTTGTTCCAGTCCAGTCGAGGTCTTGGCTTGAAAAAAAGGGTGACACATGTTTTCCTCAGGGCTTCTCACTTCAAAGCGTTATTTTTTGCAAAAAACTTGTTTTAAGTTTCAAGCCGACCAACCATTTGCACAATTTAACACTTCAAGGTGACATTCGTGACATCCAAAGTACGAACCAGGACCAATCTTAGATACTCAGAAAAAACAAACTAGTTGGGTTTGGTTGGGAAAAAATGTGGTAAACCCAATGCCATAAAGCATCCCATTAACCAACCATTTGACCATTTTTTTGAACAAAATGTTACATCATCCCAAACAGGGGTAGCACTCAGCAAATCCAACCACCATTACACCCCTTCAAGTCTCTGCCTGCAAGGTGTCCGTCGCATCGTTGGGTCTCAAGACTCTGGACGCTGGGAAACCAAAACGCAGGCGCTGGTGGTGACAGGGCACACCCGTCAACTGCCGAACCTCTGCTTGGAACGCCTTGCTTCGCTGTCAACGGAGCGTGGGGTACCCTCCGGTGACGGGAAATCCATGGCCATCCCCCCTGATGGTTCATGTTCCGATTACACTTACAGTTGGCTGCACTCCTAATTTTGTTGTTTACTGTAAGTCATCCTAATTTCAAATGATCTGTGCTTACACACAAACACATATGATTCGATGGAATAAATCAACAACTTGACTCAAAGAAATCTGTTCAATACTGGGTGTTCTGCCCCGTTTTTGCTGGTATTCAAACTTCCAGTTGAACCACCTCCGCCATTTGGGTAGCACAAGCCCTTGAAACATATTAAATATCTAATATTAGTCAAGCAAATTTCAAATTATACATTAAAAAAATCGACGCCAGAAAACAAATATTATATGGAGTCGACGGAGGAGCATTCCTAGATTGTCAGCCCTGCAGCTCTCAGTTGACCAGAGGATACATCCCCAACCCTTACTGCGTGTGAACTTCCACCTCTTTTTCGGTAAGACATGGTAATATCACCATTTCGCTGCTCACAACATTGCTTGGTCAAAATCAACCATGGCCGCTGCCTAAAATCCCCCCTATTTCCATCCACTTTTCCAAGAAATCGCCACGTGTTGCATGCTGGTTCCGACTGGTGGAAATGAACATATGGTGCCATATTTTGGGGTAATGCACATCCACTTCCTTACCCTCCAGTATCAAACATGGCTTGCTGGAGAATCCACCGGTTACGTCGATGCTTTGCAGCGATTTCCCATTGGATCCAATTAAAGAGAAAACATGCCTCTCGCGCGGGGAAATCCCTTAGTCAGGTTTTAATGGGAACATATCAATAGGGGATTTCCCAGCTATAACACCAGAGGGTATCAAAGCTGAATGACCCGCCGAATCCGAGAGTGTTCTGCTCAGCACTAAGGCACCGTGACACGTGTAACGCTGGGCACTTTCATCTCCTGAAACAAGATAAACATCCTTAATTTATGTTCGGGATTTAACCACCAAATATATGGTGATATAATGGGAAAAACATGGGATATGATATAATGGGATATTCTCATGTGTATCTACTCACCAACCGGAAAGGTTTGTCAATTTGAGGGTAGTTACCCCTACGAAACATCATTCAAGTGATGTTGCAATTTGAGCTCGTTTAGATTTATCCAAATAGGTGCATCTGGGGATTTTAATAGGTACGAGTACATGAGATAAGATGATATGCCAATATAACTAAATATGTAACACACATATCCGCACAAATTTGAATGAACAGGTCCAACATTAATCGATCAAATTATCAATGCAATGGCTCAGGTTGGGGATGATTCTTACACTTCATTCCTAGAACGTTCTTGGATGCAAAATCATTGAGCCATATTGAGCCACTCTCAGAAAAAAAGTCGTGTGGTTAATATCATGGATGATGTTAGTAATATCATCAGTAACGTTCTCATCATTTCTGGATGATATCTGGTAAAGCTTTGGCCCAACACATCTGGGGTAGCAGCTATTTCACTTCTGGACGAATCAGCTGGGGCATTGTGACCATCCCATTTCTCGGGATCTATGGTTAAACTATCACAACTCACCTGAAATGAGAGGAATTGTCATAAATCTTGGATTAAGCATCATAACATTCCCTTGGGAATTCACCTAAAGGGTTGGAGTGTCTGATTCTATGGGTATAACTAATAACTATCATAACTATTCATAACTATTCATAACTATCATAACTCACTATCAGAACCATCATGAATCAATGGCTGGTTTCAGACTTTTCTCTTTTCGCATCGCCTTGAACAAATTCCCGAGTCGCCGAGGTGCCAAAGAGCCACCGAGAGGAATCCGCAGCCGCAACCGCAGCACAGCGCTGGCGCTGGCCGGCGCTGGGGCTGCAGTCACCGCTGGTGCCGCAGGGGCACCGCGTAGTGCTGCCTGCGCTGCGCCGCGTAGTGGTGGGATTGGGTTGATGTTCCCAAACATCACCGGCTAATTGGGCGGATGAGCCAGAGTATATATAATCCTTTTTTCTATCCCCATCCTGAAACACTATTCTGGCATAGTTTCTCGCATATCATCTGGATGTATATAATGTATACATGGCATCTTTACTCTGTCTGACGTTCTTTCTGGCACATACTTTGACATTCTATCTGACATTCTATCTGGCAACTATTCTGACATACTTTCTGGCATAAATATACTCTGACATTCTTTCTGGCATTCTATCTGGCATCTATGCTGACATCTATTCTGGCATTTTTTCTGGCATTCTTTTTGGCATATTTTCTGACATTCTCTCTGACATTTTTTCTGGCATTCTATCTGACATTCTCTCTGGCTTCTGGCTGAGGTCCGGCAGTGCCCACTAAGATCTTGCGCTCACGGTTGAGGTCCATCAATGCCCACTTGAGATCTGGAGTCTGCGGTTGAGGTTCGGCAGTGCCCTATGATCTCTTGAGCTCGCGGTTGAGGACGAGGAGGAGAGGAGAAGAGGCGGGAAAGTCTGTGATAAAATCTAGAGACCCTGACCTGGCCCGTGGGGAAAACAATAAGATTCTAGGTATTGATTACTGTATCAACATATATCAGCATCCTCGGAATCATGTCAATGTCATCACCACTTCATCACAATATATGTATGTGTATATATATATATATATGTAACAGTATATATATATACATAATATTACATATATTCATCATGATACCTCCTGATCACACACAAAAAAGGTCGAATATCACAGCTGAAATGCAACAGAAATCTGCCTGATGATGGGCTTCGGCTTGAATCTCACGTAGCAAGTTCTGGTCGAACTTGGATTTGGAGGCTACGGTGGAGGCCTCTTCAGTGGGACAGTCCAGGAGGTGGGAAGCACTGACCCTGTTTCTTTGTTAACTATCTGTACATATATTTATTATAATGGATTATAATATATATATATATATCTATCTGTCTATCTATCTATCTATCGATCTATCTATCCATCTATCCATCCACATATATATATATTATATTGAATTATTAAGATGTATTTATTTACTCGTAAAAACCTCACAAGTATTTTACAGCTGGATCTGCATCGCCAGGATCTCTGGTCCCGCCTCACCATAGCCGTTGGCGGCAGCACTGGCCTCTACCGTTGGCGACACGAGATCTACAGTCTCTTTAGGCAATAACCTAATTGTGATACATAATGCCATGTGTATATAAAGTAAATAATGATTAACATAACAATAAATATATATATGTATGATTTGAGATTCAGTATATAATAAGATATATGATTTAGATGGTATACTCACAGTTGACATTGGTATCGTAGGATTGTGACCTTTTGACTTGCTTTTCTTGTTAACTGTTGGAGGACGGGCGAGTTCCGAGACGTATGTCCATGAAATCCAACATTAGCAGTAGCATATATTAGCATAAAACATTGGGCTGGTTGAAGAAACCTTCCTAGACATTGTCGTGTGTTTGACATATCGAGAAGAGGCCCGAAGTTGTTCAAACACCAGAAGTTGTGCAGATTCATCTGATCTTCACCATCCTTGATCTTCATCATCTGATCCCCGGATGCTAAGTCTAGTATCCCCCGTGGCAGGTTCCAACCTTGTAAGCTTGGCATGGGTCAGCAGTCGCACCCCATGGAGAACATATGCTCGTTACTTGGGAAATTCCTGTTTAGTAGGGATGGCAACTGCAACATAACCTCCTGTAATCAAACATGGCAATGGAAAATATACTACAAATTATCAAGGTTTTAATATATCTATATATACATACAAATCATCTATGAATGGGCTATTTTCTGAAACCAAAACGGTTGGGTCATATCCGCCCAGTGCATGTAAGATACCCGCCCAACATCCTACAGAGCTAGGTCGACTTTGGGTTTCAAGGATGTTCAAGGCATAGTAACCTTCAAGAATGCAGAACAGGTTCAATCTACCACTAAATCTCAGAATTGGATAGAATTGGATTCTACAAATTTCATCTACCCTCCGGCAATCAAACATGACTAGCTGAAAAAAAAAAACATTTACACATTTACATACAGTTATGGCCATTTATCAGTTCTAAGTACTTATAACCTCATTTATAGAATGTATAATCCCATTTAGAACCAGTTATAACTGGTAAATGGCCATAACTGTAGAGATGCATTTCCCATTTGATAAATCGCCTTTAGGTTCTGGGATTTGCCAGCCATGTTTGATTCCTGGAGGGTAAACGTGGTAAACATTCTGGTTTCTTCTACCAGAAAAAAAGAAAAACAACAACAACAGTTGGTAGCCCTAAATCAACTGGTGGGTATGACTGAAAATGGCGTATACCCTCAAATGAACGTTTGAATTATGACAAGAATGGTTCATCACTGAAGTTTGTCGTGGTCTGTTTTCAGGCAAACGCTTAACCCATAGTCTTTTTGGATCGTTCAGCAAGTTATAACTGGAGGACTTGATCAGCAAACTGGTAAATGGAGTTTAAGAAATTAATCATAAACCATCAAAAACCATCATAAACCATCCCTAAGTTGACCATCAACAAAATGGCCTTTGTTGGTGGTTGACCTACCCCCCCTCTGAAAAAATATGACTTCGTCAGTTGGGATGATTCTCCCCAATATATATGGAACAATAAGAAATAGATGTTCCAAACCACCAACCAGTGGCTATTTCAATGGGATTATACATTCCATAAATGGGATTATAAGTATCTATAACTGGTCTTTCGGGCCATAACGATAATCCATGATCATACAATCAACAACTTGGTTGATCCCATCACGCTGGTCCCAAAAAAGTCCGCGGCACCGTGACGGCCGTCAGCTGCCCCTGCAAGGCCAGGTGAACTTGCAGCAGCCGTGCTGCGTGGGGCTCCACCAGGAAGAAGCTCTCGGCGTCCTGGCGGTTTCAACGTTAATAGTAAAACAATCTCATGTTTACCATCCCCAGTCATGACCATTTTTATAGGTTGTATGTTTACCATTCCCAGTCATGGGTGGTTTACCAATGGCATTGTTTTGCCCACATTATTTCATTACCATAGAAACCATAGGAACCATAGAATTCAGCTGGTTACTAGGTGAAGTCGATGGTTGACTGTAAGGAAAGAACCATCGCTTCCCATGGGGGGTATATATTGACGAACGTTATTTTATATGAGTTAGCCCATCCATCCATTTTCTGCTTTGATCATTGATGTTTTTGATCCATCCCCAGGTACGGGCATTTTACCGGTTGCCTTTAAAATATGAGCAAGACTTCTGACAATATCATTCCCCTAGGATGAAATGCTCCCCATATGGCCTCCAAACATGAAAATATCCAATGCTAAATCAAGGTTTCTGGGGCCCCGGTGAGTGATAAATATTACAGTAGGGGGATTGGGCATAATATGAATAACAAACAGAAATGAATGGTTTATGTGTTCAGTCATGTTCAATGCTATTCATGACAACTTGGATGTGCCAGCCTCCTCAGTGGATAGTAGCCATATGTTTTCACCTAGCTGGATTAGTTGGATGTACAACAGTCCTGGCATGCAGGTGGCAGGAGGTTGATCAGTCACCTTTGTCACCCCTGGTTTGAACCCAGTCATATGTGTTTTCCTGTATGCAGTTATTTGTACTCTGCAATGACTAAGGATTTTTTCCATATACCCCAATGGGGTATAGTGGAACATCTTTACGGGGCGGGCAACCCTGAACCACAGAAATAGTTGCAGGCCAAAGTTCATACCCCAAAAACAATGTCGCAGAATCAAGACCGTTGCGAGTTGTGGGGAATTGGGGGCATGGGGGTATGAACTCTTGGGGTATATGCAAAATTCCTTAATGTCATATATATATATATATTTATGCATACGTATGTACATATATGTTTCTTATAACATTGTGAACAAATTGGTAGTATGTAGCAACAAGAATCTGTAGTTGATGATCACAATCTGATCTTGTATGGAATAGCACCTGAAGTACTAATTAGACTCTACTTCCAATTCCACTGAAAACACTGGATACCCATATCCAGCTGATGAATTTGGGAATCATCATCCCACGTGGTTCAACGTTCCGAACATCAACCTATGGCTTTGAAAATCGGGTTTGTAGCTAAGATCCATAGCTTTTAAAACTGCATCTTCACTATAAACACAACCATAACTTTAGGGTATGCCCCATTTTCAGACACATCCAGCCAGCATATGGGGGCTTCTAGGTCCCATTCATTCCCATCACAGATTCCTTGGTGGTGAAAAATCCCTAACTCTGATTCGTTGAATCCAGGTGGTCAATCATTGGATTCCCTACAGTTATGGCCATTTACCAGTTATAACTGTGGTTATAAATGGGATTATACATTCTATAAATGGAGTTATAAGTACTTATAACTGATAAATGGCCATAACTGTAATCCTTGGTGATTAATTTTATCACCATGACATTCCCATCTCCTGAAACAAACACTACTTTTCAGCTGCGTGGGACCCTACCAAAGGTCCTCTGTGAAACCTGCTAAGCGCAGAACCTGAGACTCTTCAGAGGCGACGTGGCACCGAAGAAGGATCCATTTTGACCACCAAGAGCTACAACTCCATGGGAAGAATGGGAATGATTCGGCTTAACTGATATAGATACTGGATACTCAACAAATGGGAAGAATGGGAATAACTGATATAGATATTCAACAATGGGAATAATGGGATTGAATGGGAAAAATCGACCACTATGCACTCAACCATGGAATATGGGAATATCATGGCTAGGCGGCTGAAAAATCATCACCATATCGGTCCATTCCAGGATCGAACCAGTCGTGGTTGATGAAAAGATCGTCCATGATCATTCTTATGGTGATGTCTGAAAAGAGCAATGGAAAATCACGAACTATAGGAAATTATGAATAGCATATGTATTGACGGGCTAAATGTAGCAGCTATATGTACCTATAGTTTGAATAGCTACATATAGCTGGGCCATGGCTTTTATAGCTATGTCCCTATCTTAGGATCCAGGTCATGGCGACAAACATTGAGGGATGCTTCAAGGTTGCGAATGTGTTGATGTATTTACATCATATATGCACATATTATATGTACATGCTGGTATCTATATATATACATACAATGATATACATACATTCTAGTAATGTCTTAGCATTCAATTTCCATCTGTTTCCTTGTCGAACCGAACCCACATGACACGAATTCTTGTAGGTGAAATGCCCCACCATGAAAACAAATAGGGGGTCGAACATCAGCTCCAAGAAAAAAACAATCACATGCATCTATGGACTACATAAAACATGACTCTACACATACATGTAAACATGTATATATATATACACATGTATATAATTATATATATATATATATGTCTCCACATTTATAGATTTATAGATACCAATATGTACATACATATATGACTTATAGAAGATCAGTACACACTATAGAATATGTATATCATATATGTACATGACTTAGAGTTGATATATATATATAATTATGTATATATTATTACCAAATATAACATATATATATATATATACACGTCAGTATATGGGGTTGTGTGAAGATAGCACTACCCCATTAATGCCTATTCTACTGGGAACATGGCGATAAACCATTGGATTTTGGGGTATCCTATTTCCACACAAAGCCATATGTCATGAAACCACTACTTGGATCCATGTATAAATATAGTACAGACCATATGTATAAACATATAGGTAAATATTATATGGTAAATATACATATTAATGTGATGTGTATATATATATATGAACAAATGTTATAGATGACTTGTAGTGTATATATATATACATATGTACATTATATATATATATATATATCTATCTATACATATATATATATGTACATATATATACATATATATACATATATATGTACATATATATATATATACATATATATATATCTATACATATATATATATACATATATACATATATATATGTATCTACTATACAATATACACTTATATCTATCACAGCGAAAACAAATAAACGGTTCCAGGCCGAGGCGCTCGGGCAGCGCCGGCCACTTGCACCACGCTGCTGTGGATCCGTGCGTTGGACTTCTTGATGGGGCCCAGATATTTGGCCTCACCTGCCATGGGAAGATGGGGAAATCCCATGGGAAAACCCTGGGGAAATTCACGCATGTTTTATGTCAGACATGATTTGTTTCTTGCTGAACATGTCTGATTGAAATACTGTTGATGCTGGTTGGAATTTAATATGATAGTGGGAATATCATGGGGAAAACCATTGGAAAATCACAGGGGAAATACACATCAAATCATGGTTGCAAGACATGGGATGTATATAACCAGCAAACAGGCGGATATTTACTGGATCTAGTAGGATTTATAGCTAATGAATGGATGCCAATGCAATGTTTAATTAGATACATTCTGACATTCTGACGTTGATGATTCAAGCGTGATTTTACCATCAAATATGTATGTTATAGTAGTACTATAGTAGATTATATAGTGCTTCACTATTGTTTATAATGATTTATAGTTACTTTTTTTAATACTGCCTTGTTTCGCACGATTTGCTATATAAAGTTTAATCCTTTTATTCTGTCGCTGGTATAATCATTACAAGTGCACTAATCCAGACTGATATTTCAAGGGCACTGCTCACCTGCTAGAATATAGCATATAAGTTTACAGTCCTGTATGTCCGCCTGTAATGTATATAAACACATATTTATATATATATATATATATCATACAAATTCTTGCATGTGGGCGACCCAACCCCCGTGGAAAGAAAGAATTATGTCTGCGGAAAAAGAGAGCAGCGTGAGCCCATCCGACCAATCACAGGAGCTACAAAATGGTGGCTCAGGGTTGGTAAAGTAGTGTAGCAACCCCCCAAAAAAACATAAAGCAACTTCAACGCATCACAGGTTTTCAATATTTTAGACTTAGATGTTGCATGATTTTACATGAGTTTACTTCTTTTCTTGGTGGAATGTGCTATAAATTCCATGCATTTTGTGAGACAGATCCACAATTTAAATTGAGTCGTTGTACTCGTGCATCCCTTGTGAGACGGTACTTCGCATGGATAAAGTGAGTTAGTTCATCCTATTTCATAGGGTTTATCATTTTATACCTATACTGTACTCATGAAACGTTGCATTTATATCGGTATATATGGGTTTATACCTAGCCTATTCTCATTTCATAGGGTTTATACCTAGCCTATACTCTCTGGCAATCCAACATAGCTAATTGTTAGAAGCCATTTACAATTGATTTGCCCATTAACAAAAATATAATGATGTTCTGTGGCAAACTGTTCGTTTACCAGAAGGTACCAAAGTTAACTGGGACATCCCAAGTCGCCGGCCCCACCTGGATGCTCGAGAACGTTGCCGACCAACGACAGCAGCGCCTGATGGCGACTGGGGTTGTTCTATGCCTTGATCAGCTCCTTAGTTTGTTATGTTTTGGCAATTTTTTGCGAGAGCTGATCCTGAAAACCATTGAACACCTAAATTCACCATGTGTTTTTGATATCATGAACCCATCCTTGGAAATTTTGAGCCATCTTTTGGATCCGAACAGCTCCAGCTGGACCGCTAAGCGTTCCGCAAGGCCCATCCGCGAGTCCGCGGATTGACGGCAGAACACCACAGTGGGCCCTTTGAATCCAACTCTTGAAGGAACACTGCCGTGCTTCGAGGGAAAATCCAGAGGAATCCAGGGATCTACAGTTATGGCCATTTACCAGTTATAACTGGTTATTTTTATGGGATTCTACAGTCTATAAATGGAGTTATAAGTACTTATAACTAATGGCCATAAGTGTAGCATCCAGCACTGAGTTTTTTGTTGTCAAACCATCCCATCGTTGAAGCATCACTCCGCCGGCTCCGCCTTGAGGGAAGCCAAATTCCAAATCTGCCTCAGTCCCATGGGATGGCAACATGAAAAACCATCCAGCAGCTCTGCAATCTTGCAGCTTGCACATCGTTATAGTAGCATATATATATATATATACATACCCTCTGGTTATTTAACATAGCCATGGGAAATAGCCCATTTATAGATGGTTTACCGGTTTACCTATTAAAAATGGGTGGATTTTCCATGGCTATGTTAAAAAACCAAATGGTAGTTGATGTTGTCAAATCAGCAAGAACTATAGAATAATGTAGTTACATATGTACTCTTGGCTCTGTGGAACAAAACCCAGAGTCGCTTTCTTCTGACACCACAGAAAAAGAAGAACAAAACACAGTTCGAAAAATGGTATATATATATATATTATTATATGGGATATACCCCCCAGTAATGGGAATAATGGGATATTATATATTATTATATAACAAAAAAAAACGAAACACAGCTCAAAAATATCTCCGGAACCAGAAGTCGCCCACCAAAATCCTCCAGGATGCTCCATGACCTCCTGACATTCCGCCGCAAAGCTGTCTGACACAGGGACGGCCGGGACCGCCGTGCCCCCGTCATATCCGCGGGGGCCGCCGCAGGCGCTGCAGGTGGTGGTAGCAAAGTCGTTGATCAAGGTACATCGATCACCTTGAAAAGAAGGGAATCTATGGGAATATGGCAAAACAAGGGGATAGAACATGAGAGAACCGGGGGATGGCCTAAAAATTGATCAACCAACTGCTATTATATGAGCTTATAATCAAGCAGTGATCGATGTCAAACCAACAATGGTTTTTGACCCATAAACATCGTGATGTTTCGCCACCATTTTTTTCCAAAGATCACTGGTGAGTTCTTTTCGCGGATTTTCACGAAGCTTCCAAGCATAGCTCTATGGCCACATGAAGACCAAGATCAGCGGTTCCAAACTATCCCCACTTTGAGGGCTGCCATGCTCCACCTTTCCCCCGGCCATTAGAATATCTGTGTCTCTATGAACAATCATATCATATAAGTTGATGTTATATTATGTGATCAATTATCATAGAATATGATCAATTATCATATAATATGATCTAATATCATAGAATATGATCTAATAACATAGAATATGATCTAATAACATAGAACATGATTGAATATGATGTACTACAATGTGATATGATATCATATAATCATGATATGATATTTAATATGATATTTAATATGATATTTAATATGATATTTAATATGATATTTAATATGATATTTACTCTCGTGAAATCTAACCTGGGCCCCCCAAAAAAATAAAAAAAATATCCCGCTACGTTAGCGTTCGGGATTTCCCGTTGAACAGCGCTAACATAGCAGCTGAAATCTTGCATGTTCATGGGGTGATTTTGATACTAACCTAACACCTGCCGCGCCTCCATCAGCACAAATTCCCAAAAGTGTCAAGTTAGTGTTCGTGCTGTGTTTGGGAACATGGCGAATACTCCAAAGCTGGAACCACCAAATGGAAGGTGCTATGTTTGACTGGCACAACTGTTTTTGCATATCTTCCTGCGGCTCACTCTTACTGGACCCAAAAAAGCTTCAAAACGAACAATTTTACATAATAGATTGAATAAGGAAAAAAACTCCTGGTCGATGTTGCCAATCTGGCTCCTTGCTGCCATGATGATTATGATGTACTATTGGAGGTTTTGGGAACCCTGGGCAAATGCTATGTTAGCAATCCTGTTGCCAAAACTCTGGTTTGGATTGAAAATCATGACTGGCACAACTGTTTTTGCATGTCTTCCTGGGGCTCACCCTTACTGGACCCAAAAAAGCTTCAAAACGAACAGTTTTACATAATAGATTGAATAAGGAAAAAACCCTGTCGATGTTGCCAAGATGTACTATTGGAGGTTTTGGGAACCCTGGGCAAATGCTATGTTAGCAATCCTGTTGCCAAAACTCTGGTTTGGATTGAAAATCATGACTGGCACAACTGTTTTTGCATGTCTTCCTGGGGCTCACCCTTACTGGACCCAAAAAAGCTTCAAAACGAACAGTTTTACATAATAGATTGAATAAGGAAAAAACTCCTGGTCGATGTTGCCAATCTGGCTCTTGCTGCCATGATGATTATGATGTACTATTGGAGGTTTTGGGAACCCTGGGCAAATGCTATGTTAGCAATCCTGTTGCCAAAACTCTGGTTTGGATTGAAAATCATGACTGGCACAACTGTTTTTGCATGTCTTCCTGGGGCTCACCCTTACTGGACCCAAAAAAGCTTCAAAACGAACAGTTTTACATAATAGATTGAATAAGGAAAAAACTCCTGGTCGATGTTGCCAATCTGGCTCCTTGCTGCCATGATGATTATGATGTACTATTGGAGGTTTTGGGAACCCTGGGCAAATGCTATGTTAGCAATCCTGTTGCCAAAACTCTGGTTTGGATTGAAAATCATGACTGGCACAACTGTTTTTGCATGTCTTCCTGGGACTCACCCTCACTGGACCCAAAAAAGCTTCAAAACGAACAGTTTTACATAATAGATCGAATAAGGAAAAAACTCCTGGTCGATGTTGCCAATCTGGCTCCTTGCTGCCATGATGATTATGATGTACTATTGGAGGTTTTGGGAACCCTGGGCAAATGCTATGTTAGCAATCCTGTTGCCAAAACTCTGGTTGGATTGAAAATCATGACTGGCACAACTGTTTTTGCATGTCTTCCTGGGGCTCACCCTTACTGGACCCAAAAAAGCTTCAAAACGAACAGTTTTACATAATGGATTGAATAAGGAAAAAACTCATGGTCGATGTTGCCAATCTGGTTCCTTGCTGCCATGATGATTATGATGTACTATTGGAGGTTTTGGGAACCCTGGGCCAATGCTATGTTAGCAATCCTGTTGCCAAAACTCTGGTTTGGATTGAAAATCATGACTGGCACAACTGTTTTTGCATGTCTTCCTGGGGCACACCCTTACTGGACCCAAAAAAGCTTCAAAACAACAGTTTTACACAATAGATTGAATAAGGAAAAAACTCCTGGTCGATGTTGCCAATCTGGCTCCTTGCTGCCATGATGATTATGATGTACTATTGGAGGTTTTGGGAACCCTGGGCAAATGCTATGTTAGCAATCCTGTTGCCAAAACTCTGGTTTGGATTGAAAATCATGACTGGCACAATTGTTTTTGCATGTCTTCCTGGGGCTCACCCTTACTGGACCCAAAAAAGCTTCAAAACGAACAGTTTTACATAATAGATTGAATAAGGAGAAAACTCCTGATCGATGTTGCCAATCCGGCTCTTTGCTGCCATGATGATTATGATGTACTATTGGAGGTTTTGGGAACCCTGGGCAAATGCTATGTTAGCAATCCTGTTGCCAAAACTCTGGTTTGGATTGAAAATCATGACTGGCACAACTGTTTTTGCATGTCTTCCTGGGGCTCACCCTTACTGGACCCAACAAAGCTTCAAAACAAATAATTTTACATAATAGATTGAAGAAGGAAAAAACTCCTGGTCGATGTTGCCAATCCGGCTCCTTGCTGCCATGATGATTATGATGTACTATTGGAGGTTTTGGGAACCCTGGGCAAATGCTATGTTAGCAATCCTGTTGCCAAAACTCTGGTTTGGATTGAAAATCATGACTGGCACAACTGTTTTTGCATGTCTTCCTGGGGCTCACCCTCACTGGACCCAAAAAAGCACGAACAGTTTTACATAATAGATCGAATAAGGAAAAAACTCCTGGTCGATGTTGCCAATCTGGCTCCTTGCTGCCATGATGATTATGATGTACTATTGGAGGTTTTGGGAATCCTGGGCAAATGCTATGTTAGCAATCCTGTTGCCAAAACTCTGGTTTGGATTGAAAATCATGACTGGCACAACTGTTTTTGCATGCCTTCCTGGGGCTCACCCTTACTGGACCCAAAAAAGCTTCAAAACGAACAGTTTTAAATAATAGATTGAATAAGGAAAAAAACTCCTGGTCGATGTTGCCAATCTGGCTCCTTGCTGCCATGGTGATTATGATGTACTACTGGAGGTTTTGGGAACCCTGGGCAAATGCTATGTTAGCAATCCTGTTGCCAAAACTCTGGTTTGGATTGAAAATCATGACTGGCACAGCTGTTTTTGCATGTCTTCCTGGTGCTCACCCTTACTGGACTCAAAAAAGCTTCAAAACGAACAATTTTACATAATAGATTGAATAATGAAAAAACTCGTGGTCGATGTTGCCAATCTGGCTCCTTGCTGCCATGATGATTATGATGTACTATTGGAGGTTTTGGGAACCCTGGGCAAATGCTATGTTAGCAATCCTGTTGCCAAAACTCTGGTTTGGATTGAAAATCTTGACTGGCACAACTGCCTTTGCATGTCTTCCTGGGACTCACCCTTACTAAGCCCAAAAAAGCTTCAAAACGAACAGTTTTACATAATAGATTGAATAAGGGAAAAAACTCCTGGTCGATGTTGCCAATCTGGCTCCTTGCCATGATGATTATGATGTACTATTGGAGGTTTTGGGAACCCTGGGCAAATGCTATGTTAGCAATCCTGTTGCCAAAACTCTGGTTTGGATTGAAAATCATGACTGGCACAGCTGTTTTTGCATGTCTTCCTGGGGCTCACCCTTACTGGACCCAAAAAAGCTTCAAAACGAACAGTTTTACATAATAGATTGAATATGGAAAAAACTCCTGGTCGATGTTGCCAATCTGGCTCCTTGCTGCCATGATGATTATGGTGTATTATTTGAGGTTTTGGGAACCCTGGGCAAATGCTATGTTAGCAATCCTGTTGCCAAAACTCTGGTTTGGATTGAAAATCATGACTGACACAACTGTTTTTGCATGTCTTCCTGGGGCTCACCCTTACTGGACCCAAAAAAGCTTCAAAACGAACAGTTTTACATAATAGATTGAATAAGGAGAAAACTCCTGATCGATGTTGCCAATCCGGCTCCTTGCTGCCATGATGATTATGATGTACTATTGGAGGTTTTGGGAACCCTGGGCAAATGCTATGTTAGCAATCCTGTTGCCAAAACTCTGGTTTTGATTGAAAATCATGACTGGCACAACTGTTTTTGCATGTCTTCCTGGGGCTCACCCTTACTGGACCCAACAAAGCTTCAAAACAAATAATTTTACATAATAGATTGAAGAAGGAAAAAACTCCTGGTCGATGTTGCCAATCCGGCTCCTTGCTGCCATGATGATTATGATGTACTATTGGAGGTTTTGGGAACCCTGGGCAAATGCTATGTTAGCAATCCTGTTGCCAAAACTCTGGTTGGATGACAAATCATGAAATGCACCAAATGTTTGTGCAGTTCTTCCTTGGGGCGGCAACCCTTTACTGGACCCCAAACCAGCTTCAAAACGAACGTTTTCAGTTAATAGATTGATAAGGAGAAAACTCTGATCGATGTTGTTGCCCCAATCCGGACCCTACCTTGCTGCCAGATGATTATGATGTACTATTGGAGGTTTTGGGAACCCTGGGCAAATGCTATGTTAGCAATCCTGTTGCCAAAACTCTGGTTTTGATTGAAAATCATGACTGGCACAACTGTTTTTGCATGTCTTCCTGGGGCTCACCCTTACTGGACCCAACAAAGCTTCAAAACAAATAATTTTACATAATAGATTGAAGAAGGAAAAAACTCCTGGTCGATGTTGTCAATCCGGCTCCTTGCTGCCATGATGATTATGATGTACTATTGGAGGTTTTGGGAACCCTGGGCAAATGCTATGTTAGCAATCCTGTTGCCAAAACTCTGGTTTGGATTGAAAATCATGACTGGCACAACTGTTTTTGCATGTCTTCCCGGGGCTCACCCTTACTGGACCCAAACCCAAAAAAGCTTCAAAACGAACAGTTTTACATAATAGATCGAATAAGGAAAAAACTCCTGGTCGATGTTGCCAATCTGGCTCTTGCTGCCATGATGATTATGATGTACTATTGGAGGTTTTGGGAACCCTGGGCACATGCTATGTTAGCAATCCTGTTGCCAAAACTCTGGTTTGGATTGAAAATCATGACTGGCACAACTGTTTTTGCATGTCTTCCTGGGGCTCACCCTTACTGGACCCAAAAAAGCTTCAAAACGAACAGTTTTACATAATAGATTGAATAAGGAAAAAACTCCTGATCCTCCTGATGTTGCCAATCTGGCTCCTTGCTGCCATGATGATTATGATGTACTATTGGAGGTTTTGGGAACCCTGGGCAAATGCTATGTTAGCAATTCTGTTGCCAAAACTCTGGTTTGGATTGAAAATCATGACTGGCACAACTGTTTTTGCATGTCTTCCTGGGGCTCACCCTTACTGGACCCAAGAAAGCTTCAAAACGAACAGTTTTACATAATAGATTGAATAAGGGAAAAAACTCCTGGTCGATGTTGCCAATCCGGCTCCTTGCCATGATGATTATGATTTAGCTTTTTTATCCCCCTGCACATTTACCCCCCTGACCCAAGGCAACCATTTTGTAAGGGACCCAGGAGTTAACCTTACAAACATCCATGGTTAGGGGTTTACAAAATGGGCTGGGCACCAGGCTTGGTGTGATTCCCCAGCAAACACCGGTGAACCCCCAAAAAAATCAAAAATCGGCTCCTTACAAAATGGTTGCCCCAAGTTAATTTCCAGGCCCCAAACCCAATCATCTTATAAGTTTGTGTCTTAAAAAATGGTTTGTTTGGAAACATGTCTTACTTGTACAAGTCGAACTTCCCCCAGGGAACCTCGCAATTTTTTTCCCAGTCCCCAAAGTTTGGAAAAAAAATCCCAGAAAGTTTGATATCACCTTTTCTGGTTGGTTGACTTAGTGGTGTCTTGCCGGTTCTTCACACATCAATGGTGGAACCCAAAAAAAATTAGAGAAGAAACCCTGGTTCCTGGACATGGCCAAGATTTCAATACCCTTTTTTGCACTGCCTGAAATGAACCCAAAATTGCGTTATGAAATGATTGGCCCCGGGTTCATTTTGTAAAGAAAGTTGGTTCTTACAAAATGATTCGCCCAGCAAAAAACACGCTTTTTACAAAATGGCATGGTTGACCAGAAAAATGTCCTTACAAAATGCATCCTTTTGTTAGAAAAATACCCCTGGAATGGAACATGGGTCAAGCCATTTCATAGTGGAAATGTACACAGGGATGCTTTTTTTAAAGTCTCGTAAAAGGTAGTGATCTTGGAGAGCGTACGTCTGCTGACGAGTGCAAATGAACGTGGTGACGGACGTGCGTACGACCCAGCGTACGTGTAAGCGTACGAGTGGACGGACGCGTGACGTACGAGTGGACGGACGTGTGCGTACGAGTGGACGGACGTGTGGGCGTACGTACGTGCGTTGACACGTTCACTCGTCACGTGCGCGCGCACGTACGAAAATAAGGTCGACTCGAGTCGGCCTTATTTCTGTACGTCTGGATCTTCCCAATACTAAATATGTAAGGAAAAACCGAGACGTACAGAAATAAGGCCGACTCGAGTCGACCTTATTTTCGTACGTGCGCGCGCACGTGACGAGTGAACGTGTCAACGCACGTACGTACGCTCACACGTCCGTCCACTCGTACGCACACGTCCGTCCACTCGTACGTCACGCGTCCGTCCACTCGTACGCTTACACGTACGCTGGGTCGTACGCACGTCCGTCACCCATTCATTTGCACTCGTACCCCCTACGTTCACCTTTTGCCTAGAGGCTTTAAAAACACCTTTTACGAGACTTTAAAAAAGCTAAATTATGTTGTACTATTGGAGGTTTTGGGAACCCTGGGCAAATGCTATGTTAGCAATCCTGTTGCCAAAACTCTGGTTTGGATTGAAAATCATGACTGGCACAACTGTTTTTGCATGTCTTCCTGGGGCTCACCCTTACTGGACCCAAAAAAGCTTCAAAACGAACAGTTTTACATAATAGATTGAAGAAGGAAAAAACTCCTGGTCGATGTTGCCAATCTGGCTCCTTGCTGCCATGATGATTATGATGTACTATTGGAGGTTTTGGGAACCCTGGGCAAATGCTATGTTAGCAATCCTGTTGCCAAAACTCTGGTTTGGATTGAAAATCATGACTGGCACAACTGTTTTTGCATGTCTTCCTGGGGCTCACCCTTACTGGACCCAAAAAAGCTTCAAAACGAACAGTTTTACATAATAGATTGAATAAGGAAAAAAACTCCTGGTCGATGTTGCCAATCTGGCTCCTTGCTGCCATGATGATTATGATGTACTATTGGAGGTTTTGGGAACCCTGGGCAAATGCTATGTTAGCAATCCTGTTGCCAAAACTCTGGTTTGGATTGAAAATCATGACTGGCACAACTGTTTTTGCATGTCTTCCTGGGGCTCACCCTTACTGGACCCAAAAAAGCTTCAAAACGAACAGTTTTACATAATAGATTGAATAAGGAGAAAACTCCTGGTCGATGTTGCCAATCTGGCTCCTTGCTGCCATGATGATTATGATGTACTATTGGAGGTTTTGGGAACCCTGGGCAAATGCTATGTTAGCAATCCTGTTGCCAAAACTCTGGTTTGGATTGAAAATCATTACTGGCACAACTGTTTTTGCATGTCTTCCTGGGGCTCACCCTTACTGGACCCAAAAAAGCTCCAAAACGAACAGTTTTACATAATAGATTGAATAAGGGAAAAAACTCCCGGTCGATGTTGCCAATCTGGCTCCTTGCCATGATGATTATGATGTACTATTGGAGGTTTTGGGAACCCTGGGCAAATGCTATGTTAGCAATCCTGTTGTCAAAACTCTGGTTTGGATTGAAAATCATGACTGGCACAACTGTTTTTGCATGTCTTCCTGTGGCTCACCCTTACTGGACCCAAAAAAGCTTCAAAACGAATAATTTTACATAATGGATTGAAGAAGGAAAAAAACCCTGGTCGATGTTGCCAATCTGGCTCCTTGCTGCCATGATGATTATGATGTACTATTGGAGGTTTTGGGAACCCTGGGCAAATGCTATGTTAGCAATCCTGTTGCCAATACTCTGGTTTGGATTGAAAATGACTGGCACAACTGTTTTTGCATGTCTTCCTGGGACTCACCCTTACTGGACCCAAAAAAGCTTCAAAACGAACAGTTTTACATAATAGATTGAATAAGGAAAAAAATCCTTGTCGATGTTGCCAATCTGGCTCCTTGCTGCTATGATGATTATGATGTACTATTGGAGGTTTTGGGAACCCTGGGCAAATGCTATGTTAGCAATCCTGTTGCCAAAACTCTGGTTTGGATTGAAAATCATGACTGGCACAACTGTTTTTGCATGTCTTCCTGGGGCTCACCCTTACTGGACCCAAAAAAGCTTCAAAACGAACAGTTTTACGTAATAGATTGAATAAGGAAAAAAACTCCTGGTCGATGTTGCCAATCTGGCTCCTTGCTGCCATGATGATAATGATGTACTATTGGAGGTTTTGGGAACCCTGGGCAAATGCTATGTTAGCAATCCTGTTGCCAAAACTCTGGTTTGGATTGAAAATCATGACTGGCACAACTGTTTTTGCATGTTTTCCTGGGGCTCACCCTTACTGGACCCAAAAAAGCTTCAAAACGAACAGTTTTACGTAATAGATTGAATTAGGAAATAACTTATGGTCGATGTTGCCAATCTGGTTCCTTGCTGCCATGATGATTATGATGTACTATTGGAGGTTTTGGGAACCCTGGGCAAATGCTATGTTAGCAACAGGAAAACTCTGGTTTGGATTGAAAATCATGACTGGCACAACTGTTTTTGCATGTCTTCCCGGGGCTCACACTTACTGGACCCAAAAAAGCTTCAAAACGAACAATTTTACATAATGGATTGAAGAAGGAAAAATCTCCTGGTCGATGTTGCCAATCTGGCTCCTTGCTGCTTACTGCTCCTTGCTGCTCCTTGCTGCTGCGTGCTGCTGCTTACCTGCTGCTGCTCACCTGCTGCTCACCCCGACTCATTGCATTGGGATCACCACCCCGGGGAGATACACAGGGGAAACGAAAAACTAGCATAGCATTTCTGCCTTCCAGGATTCTAGCTAGGTCAGTCTCTTTCAGGTGCCAGGTTAGCACCCATCGCAGGTTTTTGATCTCCATTTCCTGGGGAATGCACAAATTATTCCCACAACGGCGCCGGATGCTATGTTAATGAGTTGGTGCCCAACGGGCCCAAAATCTACCTATCTCCTTTTCCCCAGGCCGCACAACGGTACCGGATGCTATGTTAATGAGCCGGTGCCAGAGCTGATCTATGCTATGGTGTAATATGATATTTAATATGATATATATATATATGATATGATATGATATGATATGATATGATATGATATGACACATGGATTACTCAACTTAAAAGGGCCTGGTTTCCTTTGTTTGGGTGTGTCCAATGATTAGGTCCCGAGCCTCATTTTCCAATATCTTCCGCATGAAATTCTATGGGCGGTAACTCCTAGCACATCAAATGATCATTCTTTACCATCATTTGGTGTTCAGGCCCATTGTTGATCCATTTTTGGACTTCAAGCCTGAAAGTACTCTTTAAAAAATCTTAAAACATGTATACAAACACTACAGTTTCAGGGCCAACACGCATTGTCGCTGTGTTAACAAAAAAGGTCGACGTCTCGCTGGTTCCGAGGCACAACTCCACGCTCCATCCATCGAGGTCCGGCAGTCAAGGTAGGGCCATGGCGGCCATGGCTGCGTTGAGGCTTCGGGGCCTGGTACCACCCATTTTTTGACCGATTCCAAATGAGGTCTGGATATGTCTGGATCTCATGACCACTGAAGTGAAGTCTGAATCATGTCGAATCTTTTCCGATCCATTCCAAACTTAGTGGCACACAGAATTTCACATCCTCACTTGTGGCTTGTGGCATTTTGATGTTCTGTTGCCAGATTTACCGGAAAACTGCCACAAGAGATGTCCACCAGTCCACCATTTACGGACCAAATGCCACCGACAGCATGGAACATCCGCATGGTTTTCCCATGTTGTTGATGGGCCAAAGAAAGCAGCTCTTCCTCTAGGCAAGGTCTGAGCTTCGGTGGCAAAAAGCTCGGACGGAGCAAGTCTAAGGAACCTCTCCACTTCAGATGCTTCAGCTTTTCAAAAAATGTAGATCCATTTTTCAAAAAATGTAGATCCAAAATGATCCAAACACTCCACAGCCCAACCGCCCCAACCTCTTCAAAATGATCCGTTCCAAAAAACTACAAATGATGTGGTCGGTCCATTTCAAAAAATCAAAAAACGTAGCCGAGCCATGCGAGTTGTTGAGATTTTTCTTTTAAGCCTGGTTTTTCACGAAGCTCTTCACACATTTACCCTCCAGTAAACTAACATAGATATGGAATGATATGGAAAACTCACGACAAAAATAAATGATTTCCGAACACCAAACCAACGGATTTCAATGTTCCGTAGTTTTTTTGTATGCTTCCTGGAGGGTAGTTACTAGTTACAGTACCCCATTTCCCACCGTTTTTATGTACCACTACATCCCATTACATCCGTACAATTCCATTAACTCATATTTATTGTTCACCATGTATCACCATGTAAAAGTGTTGAACATTTATTCAACAAAAAAAATCATGTAGCATTAAAATTCCATTAAACCACTTCACCATGTTTGTTGTTGTCCAGTAAAAACTCTGATCAATTTCCCCTGTACAAAGACTTGGAAGCCCATTTCGCCAAGGTCATTGGCGAGTCATCAAATTCAAATGCACAACATATTCATATGCTTCCATATGCACTGGTTGGTGGTGCAATAGCCATCTTGAAAAATATGAAAGTCAATGGGAAGCATGACATCCCGTATATTATGGAAAAAAAATAAAATGTTTGAAACCACCAACCAGGCATTTTTGTGTGTACATCTGTAATTTAAAGACAACAACTGTGTATGTATATACATATATATGTATGTACGGCGTATCATAGCATATTATATCACATCACATCATATCATATGTACACACATTGTACATTACACATGTTATATATATATATACATATTTATATATGTAAATATATATATATATAGCATTATCTAGCAATCCCCAAAAGGATAGATAGACTTAAGTTATTCATATGTAGGATTTTAGACACTTGCAGCTTAACTTGAGGGTTGCTCTTTATATGTAGACACTTACAAAAAACACTTTCTAAAATCGAATATCCTTCGAAGAAATCCACATTCTATCTACTTCAAGATAAAACTTCAAGATACAAATCCAAATTCTATCTATTCTATCCACATTCCTTCCTGAAAGGGGGAGGGCACCAGCATCAACGCCGCGGGCAGGGTGACGATGGCACCCAGGATGGACAAGACCGTCACGGCCACCACCACACCACCAAGCTGGCGCACGCTGGCGAGATTGTCACTGTTATACTGTTATTACATACTGCTGTTATCATTACACTTTGGCTTACTCTTACTATCATTATTACTGTTGCAATAGTAGCAACTACAGTTATATGAGTTATATGATATATTAAGTAACTGTACTTATCAAACAATAGTAACTATCTATCTATCTATATATATATAAACACATGTTTGGCAATTGTCATTGTTTGACAATTTGTATCGTTGCCGTCAATAAGCTTACATGATAGTTGTGTATATATATATATATTATAGTTGTAGCAAATAATATTGCAGCAATGCATTGTCCATTTTGCTTTGATGATATCTTTCTTAAAATATGGACCATTGATGACATTTAATTGGTCAATATATATTTTGTTTTGAGTTATATCCTACCTGGAACACACATGACCTCAATTGTGGATGGTTGAACCTTCACTTATGAGTCAAAACAGACCATATTTTTCTTCAAAACAAAGAACAACATGTTTATTTGTAGAGCTGTCAAAAGTTGTTCCTGATCCAATCAGCATATGCCAATTGGAGCCCATGATTCGACATATTTCTGATCGAAGCCCATTGGAGGCAAACAAAAACCGTTAGTTACCCGGCCTGGTAAACGTTTCACATAACGATGGAAAATCACATTTTTTTATGGGTAAAAAGCAACTATAAATTGCCATGTTCAATAGCTATGGCAGCTATGTTAGTTTGCCAGAGGGTATATCATTGTATCATGCATAAACTATTACATCATCAAAAGAGCCTCTCCATTCCAAAAAAATCGTTTATGCTGAGGTCGGCCAGCCCGCCACCAAAAAAAACCTCGGTTGATTAACTAAATCCCAAATCTCCGTTGTCGTTAGTTTATTCTTAGTTAGTGAATAATAGTAAATTGTTAATAGATGAGAACAGATGTTAATAGATTGAATATCAGCTAGATTGGTTATGCCCAAAAATTCTCAGGGAACATGAGGGATTAAATATCCCAATCCCTCAATGAACCGACTCATCCCCTGGTCAAATATCCAACGGTAAACATCTTACCATTTCTGGTTGCCAAATATCCAACGGTAATCTAAAGCACATGTGTTATCAGATGTTTTCCTATGAAAGTGGCATAACGTCGGGACCTCCATTTTCGGACACACTCACATATTGTATTGTTGGCTATCTATATCCCATAATCTATCCAGACATATCCAGACTATCCCAATGACATCAGGTGGTGATTTTTCAGTATTTACATCCCAAGTTTGCTGGTGAAATCCCAATCTTTGCTGACAAGACATCTTTGGCTGGTAAGTTCCCAATGTTGTTTTACCGATGATTGTTGGTCGATCCCGATGCATCTTGTTGATCAAATCCAATTTGACTGACTGGCTGGGAATTTGCCCATAAGAAACGAGGTTTTCACCTGGGAAAATCATCGAACTAAATGGTGGATTGCCCAGGCCACGTTGGATGAGACCGGAGGGTAGTTAAAAAAAAATCGTTGTCCAACCATATTGTTGCTGGCTTCCAAATATGGGGCTTAGTTTACTTGTTTGGTGATCTTTGATTTTCAATTACCCTCTGGTTGTTAAACATAGCTATGAACAAATGGGCCCATCTGTAGATGATTTATTATGATTTACCTAATCCTCTCCCCTTAATACTAAACACCCCCCCTCAATAATAAACACCTCAGGTAGTTTTTTTAATTATGGTGGTATTTATTATTAGGGAACCAAAGCGGACCCTAATAATAAATTTAAACCCATAATAAAAACAAAATATTTTTTTCGATTTCAAAATCAATTAAATTTCCTTTTATAACGCAATTAAACTATTGCCAAACATTGGATTTCGAAGCTTCCCCCTAATAATAAATTAAAACCCTTAATTAAAAAAACAGTTTTTTCGATTTCAAAATCAATTAATCTTCCTTTTATACCGCAATTAAATATTGCCAAAAATTGGATTTCGAAGCTTCCCCCTAATAATAAATTAAAAACCCTAATATAAAAAAACTGAAATTTTCGGACGGACCCCAATAAAAAGCACCCCGGCGTTGACTAGTTTTTATTATTAGGGGGTGAAACCCACAAATAGTAGCTTTATTTTCAAATTGTTTTCTAAAGCGGATCAATTAAAAGTCAAATTGACCAACCTGAAATTTTCCAAAATTGGAGATGGACCCTAGTTTTTATTATTCGGGGGGGGGGTTTAGTATATATAGAAAAGGGGGAAGGGATTATTGCACATACTTAGAAAATGGTGCTTGTCCATATAGCTATGTTAAATAGTCAGAGGGTACTAATTCTTTCCAACTATAATCCCTTGATATACCAAAATAAATCCCTATATATAATATAAATCCCAAAGAATCTCGTTAAAATCCCATTCAAACATATCGACCCCAGGCCTTGACAAAGATGGTCAGAGTACACAGCAGTAAAAAGGCGCTGCTCCCCGCCGTGGACCTGTTTTTTTTGTCCAGGATGGGGTGTAGTGGCACGGTGGAGGCTGTGTTGATGGGCTATTTCCATAGCTATGTTAATGGTAATTGATATATATATATATATATTGTGTATATATATATATGTATATCTATGTGTATATATATATGTATAATGCACATATTATAATCTATACATACTATATATATAATCGGATCATGATGGGAATATAACCATGATGGAATATGAATGGCATCTTAATGGCTGATAACAATTTACCCTAAACGTTTACGTATCGATGAGGACAATCACCCACTGGGGAAACCATTGTTTTTCCACATCTATGTTAGTCTACCCTAGGGCCCTAGGGTATATCCTCCATGGTATTTTCACATTACTTGATAATTAGTCGGAGACAATGGCGGTATAATGGAATATAAAACAACATTGATAACCTCTGGTGTCATGAAACGTGGCAAGCTGGGAAATCTCTTATGAATGGAGGTTTTAAATGGGAAAATTAACTGCGACTGGGAGATTTTCCATTGCACACGTTTGATTAACGGAGGATAAATCCAAGAAACATCGTGAAGAAACGATATCCACCAAAAAAAGGAGTCTAAGCACCAATTGGATTTACCACATTCTATATTCTATAGATGATTTCAGTGGTCCTGTTGTCTATGGTATCTTTGACAAAACACCTGGCCTCCCTGGGATCAGACTATCCCTCAAGAACTACATTCTGCTGGAGGGTGCACCATTGCAGAACAGTGGCAACCAACCCTGAGAAAGCATGATTCATGATGTTGTTTGTCCCTTCCCACTTCAATAACCCTCAAAAGCTCGGTTCAGCGTTGGATCTATTCTTGGCGTGGTATTTGATATTGAGAGATTTCCCAGCTTGCCACGTTTGATGACACCAGAGGTTATCAACATTGGTTTATATTCCATTATATCACCATCATACCCCCATGATCTCCCCATTATACCCCCATTATCTCCCCATCATCAAGTAATGTGAAAATACTATGGGAGATATACCCTAGGGCCCTAGGGTTGACTAACATAGATGTGGAAAAACCAATGGTTTTGCCAGATGTCGCTAGGATTCGCTAGGTATGTCTGAATCTAGGCCATCCATGGCTAAACCCCAATTGCTGGCCAAATTTAGAATCTGGAATTGGTGTACCAAACCATACAATGATCGCCCTTACCAGTTATGAATGGGATTTAAAAAAAGTCCTGTATAGAACTATAGTTGGCTTGATATCACTGAAATGAGTTCGTTTTTTTTTGCCAGTCATAACTGTTGTTATACCCTCTGGTAAACATACAAAAAGCTATTGAAAATGGTCATTTATAGTGAGTTTTCTCATTAAAAATGGTGATTTTCCAATGGCTTTGTTAAATTACCAGAGGGTAACTGCCCATGGACCCCAATCGCCAGTGGCATCCACGGCCAAGGCACAAGGCACTGCTTAAGGTGGCCCCGCCCACGTGCAGCACCGCCACCCGGGTGCGAGCCTCGCGTTGTGGGAGCTGTGTAGCATCTGGATGACCCTCTGGATGATTTTACCATAAAAACATGTTTTCTATGGAGGTTTTGATGGGAAAATCCACATATCAACGGAGGTTTTTATGGATGAAATTGTCTATAACTATTATTTTATTCATGGTGGATTTTCCAGCTTAGCCACGTTCATAGATGGCCAAAACCTGTTCAAACCGGGATTTCCGATGATGTTCGATTGCCAGAGAGTCCACTCTATAAGTTGATCCTGACGCCTCGAGTTCTGAACCTCATCCACTGGGGGTCTGAATTACGTGGGCCTACGAAACCCGACGGGTGATCACCATCTTCCCATTCAACTTCAGCAAGAAAAGGAGGGTATACTATACTTTCAGACACATCCATATTCCAACAATCATTCCCAATCTATGGGTGTGTGGGAAATTGTGTGAAGGTATACCATGGTTTTCCATGGTTTTCCCTCTCATTTTCAGACAGATGGAGCTCCATCGTTTTCCCATTAAGGTGGGGTTTTTCACTGAGGAAACATTCGGCCTCTCGGAGCTGTGCAGGAGTGAAGGTGATGTCCTCTAGTCTCAGTTCCTGGCAACTGATGGAAAAATGCTGGGTAAACTCCACATGAAAAAAACGTCTACCCACCATTGGTTTAGATGTTTTCTTATGGTGTAATTCATGATTTTCAGAATCATCATGAATTAAATGAATTATCTATTGAAGGCATGACTATGTTGTTCTTTAATCATCAACATGTCAGTGTTTCTTGCAGATGTCCCTCCAAATCTATCCAAATCTGTGGTTCAACTGGTGGCGTTGACGCGGCTGGCGATTTTTCCACAGTAGGTGCGAAAAAATGTCAGTAACGAATATTCAAGACATATCAGACATTGACATTCACTGAAAACATCTATCAAACTGGTACCAAAATGTGATCTTATAAACAGGTTGCATGTGGTCAGTGGCGAAAATATCAGACATTTCAACAAGACAGGCATTACCCTCTGGTAATTTAACATAGCCATGGAAAATTACCATTTTTAATCGGTAAACCATCTATAAATGGGCCATTTTCCATGGCTAATTATGTTAAATATCATTCTCTCAAGAATCATCCAACATCATGGGATCCGTCAGGGCGGGTCACCCTGGTTGTGCCAGCTTTCGACGTGGAACGGGACTGACGTGGAAGCATGGCATGCTGTACCAATCCTGATTTCCCATGTGTTATGAAAATTGATGAAATATGCCCAAGTTCGAATTGTTTATGGATCTGCTGGAACAAAAGGAAGTCACCATTCTCGGAACCTAATCTTGGCGGAGAGTATCGCGTGAAAATTTGAGATACCCTGAAATCCTCTGTTTCATGATGATGTTCCGCATGTATATAAATCCATGTAAATCCACCATTTCTCCACCCCAACGGCATCGCCAGCCTTTTCCAACGGTTCCTGAATCTTTGGGGCAAATTTTGCCCGTTGGCCCCGCCGGGGCACCAGCGAAGTTATGGTGACTAAACAAGCCACTTTTGAGTCCGCGGGTTCCACCCATCGCCCAACACATGAGTCTTTCCAAACATGGCACGTACGGCGTACCGCAAATTCCAATTCAATTGGGAAAAAACATGATATATATGGGGATGGGTCAAAACCCTATACCCCTGGTGGACATCAGAATAGCTTGTAAATGGGTGTGCATTGCCCTAAAAAAGGTATCTATAGGTATTGATCCGTAGTCATATAATCCATTGGAAAGTAGGGTATATCGGTATACCATGGTATACCTCATGTTCAAACAAATCCACATTGCCTAATCCAACCCTGTCATCAATGGCCCTGAAAGTCTGCATGATGACGATCGTCATCATTCATATGCGTCTACAACGTGCATTATCAACAAATATCTTGCCTCATCTATATGTATATATGTGCAGTGTATCCATTTCTATCCCAGCTGCCAGTTAACATTTTTCCATGGACACTCCACAATTTGTCATGTTCCCGACGGCGTGTTGGTATCCCCAGGGTTCATCCTAGTCATCGCTCAGACGGCTCACAAGCTCGCTTTTTCGGCCACTGACCTGGCAATCTGAGATCTCACTGCCACTGGTGACTTAAACAGATGTTGATTTACCATGATTTACCTAGAAAAACAGGGAAACTAGGGTAGTTATTGTTAACTATGAACAGTTGGCAACTATTGGTAACTATGAAACACTGCAAAAGATGGGATTGTGATGGAACAAGCCATCTACGAATCTAGTTGAACTACACCTGTAACTGGAAAATGCAGCAAAACTACTCCACGCAAAAACAAGAATTGCTGGACAAACATCCAACATGCCTGCACTTGCAAAGAGAACCCCAGGTTGTACAAAGCGCGGAAAAACTATACTGCAGTGGGCAGCAGGGGAGCAAATGGCATTGCTACAAATCTCGTGGAGGAATTCGCAGCCATCCACAGTATTTTAATGATATGTTTGTTTGCAAATATGTGTGTTGTCGTTCAATCCTTTGGCCTTTGGCGTAATTGCAGTATGATTGGGGGTTCCAATCACATCGTGGCAATGCAAAACGGCCTTAAGAGCGTCCTCAGCAGCATAGAATAAATTTTGAAAATTGGAAGGTTCCTTTTACCATAGATATCCACACCCTCACCATATACGGTTATTGTATTTCAAATCTGCACATAAACAGTATAATGTCTCGCAATATCACCATTACATCACAGTTTTGGTGCTTAATATGATTAACACTCCCATATGTTCATACACAGTGTCTCAGTCATACCAAACTTAGATTACCACAAAGATATGCTAAATCTATGTTCAAAATAGCACTACACAATTCACATCAATTCACCATTCTGATCATTTGCAACATACTCCAGAAAGACATTACCAAAAAAACATTAGGTTATCCCCACTATATCCCGTCCTTAGCTTGTCCCAGTTGTAATTTCATCACTGGTTGATCAACAAATATCCTTATCATATTCCCTCTATCACAATGACATCACCATTTTGATAGTCAAGTCCCTGCTAATTATGGTTGTATCCCATCATCTATCTATATATATATATATTAATACACATATATATATATATATACATACATATACATGTATCCCTCTAAATATCACTCTAAAATCACCATAATATATAGATTAATCAAGATTACCCGGCGGTAAACTACCATAGATGTGGAAAGTCCACCATTTCTAGATAATGTTCATCTGGAAACCATGGGTTTTCCACGTTTACCAAGCGGGTAAGCGATGATATCACCATCCGATGCACCAGACACCGTGGCCACCTTGAGACCCTTCTCCTTCAGCATGTCTTTCAGCTGCGCCACCGTCAACTTGGAGAGATCTTCTACCAGCTCCTGTGAAAATCTGCTCAGACAGGCTTACAGCAACGACAAAATAGATGGAAAAAGTATGAAAAAGTGGGAAACCTGGAGATTCTGGAGGATTTATTATATATAGGGATTTCATGGGATTATGATGGGGTTATACTGGGATTTGAAGGGACTTAATGGGATTATGATGAGACATAATGATTTAATAAATTTAACATCTATAACATAACAGTATGCTATGGAAAATCACATTTTTTAGGAGCTATGTTAAATGACCAGAGGGTGAATAGCATTTATATAGTGCAAGACTCGAAGTTAGAATGTGCATTTCGCAATCCTGAAAAAAACATCTAGTTCTCGTGAGAAAAGCCTGGGGTCAAGACTTACTGTGTAACGTCGCACCCGAACCTCCCAACTATGTCACCAAAACCAACAAATATCAATATCAACAAATCATGATCATGTTCCCTTTTGAGAACGGTCGATGTTCATTGCCAAATTGGATTCTCGCAAGAAATGGCGGCTTCTCCAGGAAAATTGGGACAGCACCAAGAGGAATGGGCTGCAAGCAGCATATCCATGATAAAAAAAACAACGGGAGCATTACCAACGATTGCAATTAGTTAATGATGCTGAACAGCGGTGAGAGCCCATGGGAACCACTTCAAAAGAGTTTCTTGTAGTCGATCACCTCTCATCACTTTCAGTTTCATCTCATCTATGAACGGTAAGAAACACACAATATTTGGTTTCATCATGAAACACGTGTGCTTTTCCAGGTCATCAGGTCATGTGTTCCCGAAAATATCCTAAAATGAAAACAAGCAGACAACAAATGTACGCCTAGGTATCAC
>CAMXCT020001447.1:711707-734289 GCA_947184155.2 Cladocopium goreaui | reverse complement strand
AAAACTCTATGGATTCTGGTTTTGACTTCGTTTGACAACATTGGATGCCCTACATCGTTTTCGAGAAGTACCTCATGTGGCTCCTTTACTAATCTAACGATCTAGGCTGGTTTGCATGTTTCAGGATTCAGTTCCTGCCGGATCATATAATGATCCATTCTTGTCTAGTGTGATTTCCATGGTGGCTCCGACATGGTGCCATGGAGCCACTTGAGGCAACCCTTTTCAGGGTGAGTGTTGACAGTCTTGAACTCTGAATTCACACATTTTAATTTGGTAATTCGTTTACGTAATGTGCAACAGCTGGCCTTTCCGTTTTGCACCTTTTGTGATGTCCCGCGCTTCCGGCTGTCCTTTATGAACCCAGTGAATGCATCTCTATTGAGTGAAGCCACTTCGAACTACCAGAAACCTTTTTTTCTCTGCAGCTTGCGCATTTGAAGTTCAACATGACATTCACGACAAAAGGCAACAGGCATGTCCTTTTCCTGCAGGTGTGGTCTCTTTGGTTTTTGGTGAGGTGAAACATTTTGTGCATCTAATTCGTTGGAATTTGGAAGCTGTTTTATGCCTTCGTGGCACGACTTGACCACGGTCCCGGTGCAGGGAATAATTGCACGACATCTTAAGCAGTTAGGGACTGAATCCTGTATGTGATTGTTCACTTTTGTTTTCATCTACTGAAGCGATGCATCCGTGGAACCCTCCGCCAACGTCCTGGCCTGTTCCACCGCAGCCTACGAACGCACCTCCGACGTGGCCGCAATCATCACAGAACGTACATCTATTTGGACATCCTTCAGCCTTGCATCCTACATGGTCTTCTTCAGCTTCGATCATGCCGTCTACATCATCCCCAACATCGTTGCCGTTTACCTCATTGTCTCCGGCTCCTCATGCAGTACCAGGCCCTCAGCTCGTACCCACCATGCCTGCACCTTTGACCTCCGAACCCACAATGGCGCACACCGCTCCTTCGACTTTCCCATCTCCTTCGGCACCCACCGCTCCACCTGCCTGGCCTTCTCCACCGACTTCATCTCCTACGTCGACTCCACCACCTACATCGACTATGCCACCGACACCTTTGCCAAGTTCCCCTTACCCACCCCATCACATTCAACCTCCATTACAAACGAACGCATTGATGGTTTCTCCTGATGAACATCCTCCACGGCCTCCTGCAGTTAAGGCAGCTCCCAGACCTCGCTCTGACAAAAGAATGGATCGACCGCGCAGGCCAGCTTCAAAAGCCCCTTCTTCGACTACACCACCAGCACCCAAGGCAGCACCGACGTCATCCGTGCCACCCGAACTGGTTGCATTGGGTTCCACTACACAACAACTTGCGGAATCGGTTCGACTTATTCAAGCTCAGCAACAGGTGATCATGGATACTCAACGGGCCCAAGAACAACGTCAGCTACTTCTCCAACAAGATGGACCTCCACCGAACCCTATTCCACACATACCACCACCTACGCCCGTGCCACCACTGACAGCCACACCTCCACCCGCACCGAAAGCCAGACCTACCGAACCTGACGTTCCGGACCTTCGCATTGTTCAAGCCCCGGCCATTGCTCCTCCTCATCCACTACCAGTTCCATCATCCCCAACACGTCGACCAAGATCTAGGACTCCACGACCACGTTCCCTTCGACCTTCGGTACATTCTCATCGCCATCGCTATTCTCCTCCACGAGCAGAGCGACCTCGTTCTCCTCTCCCTCGTCATCGATCATCCACAAAACCGGACAAGGGCCGCAGAACCCCATCTCCATACAGACGACGCTCCCCACCACGACGCCGCTCTCCCGTGGTCCCTCGACGTCATCGATCTCGGCCACGTCCACGTTCCGCGACACCACGTCACAGATCCAGAGGCCGTGAAGTCATACTCCGACCAGCTGCAAACCCATCGAATCCGAACTACATCCCCACTCCCGATGCTGATGACACCTGGGTTACATGGAACGACAGTCACTACACCGACAACGACCATCACCACAATCCTCGACCCAATTCTCCTGCCGGTCCACCACCAACGGAACCACCAACCAACCCACCAACCCACACTCCAGCACCACTCGGCGCGGTGTCCTTCCGAGTTCCGGACGGCGACAGTGAAAATTCTGAATTTACAGATACAATTTCGCTCACCAAGTTTGACACGAATGACATCGACCTCGATGAAATGGTGGCGGCGGCCAATGACCCCCATAGGGTCCGTTGCCTGACTGAACTTGACCCCGATCATGTTGTTCCTCTACGCCGATCATTGACCCCGGCTATCTCGCAGCTCTTCAACCAGTTTGTGGACGCGATGTTCGAAAGGTTGGCTCAACCATACCGCACCGTCAACAACCATCGTATTTACATCAAAGCAAGTCAAGCCACCGTCAGGAATCTTGCCAGGGCCTTTGCACAATCCGACTTACTGGACATCGAACTCGCAAGGCAAACACAGGCCTTCTACATCGAGCCAGAAAACTTGCTGACCATCACGGTTCCCACAGGATTGAAGAAGAAACCAATCTACCGTGGCGAACACATGGGCACCTACCTGATCTACCACAAAACGAGTTGGGAATCAGTTGCCAAAATTCTTGCGGAGGACTGCATTCGCCCGGCAACTTGGACCAAAAACGAAGCCGGCATGCCGACTCAATACCCATGTTACGGGTTCTTCGGAATGTCCTCAGAGATCGCAGACATCGACCACCTACCCGGCTATGCTGTCAAGATCTGTACCTCTCAGCTCTACAAAATAGGCAAAGGACAAAACCCATCAGGCCTAATGGCCATATGCCGCTCACACAAATGCATCCGTGCCCTAGCTGGAGGAAATGACCAAATCCAACGCTTGTGCAACCTTGCGGGCATCGCCAAGGGCAAAGACAATGCAACGGCTATGAACTCAAGCGCCGCATCTATATGCTACGTTGCCTCCACTCACACGGTTTTCCCGGGCTTGATCACACACCAGACTGCAGAGACCAATGCACCTTCGGAACCTCCTGATGATTCTACACGTCCAGTACGACCTGACCCTTCTGCTGACGCCCCTGAACCTTCGGAGCCGGCCCCGGACGACTCTCGCGACACACCGAGCCACCGCGAAACCGCTGCCTCTGGCTCTCGTGACTATGCTCGCCGATCTTGGCACGACAATGCTTCTTGGGACAATTCCACCTACAGCCACCGAGATCGCCGATCCTCATACCAGGAAGACCACTCTCGTGACCAGCACCATGAAGGCCGACCTCGTTCTCGACATTCGACCCACTACTCTCGATCTCGTTGGTGAACTATTTACCCTTGAGAAGCACCGGAACTAGTATCGACTATTCTATGTCAGCGATACAGTGAGCCTAGTGGCCCCGCCCGATCATTTTGGAGTAACAATGCTTCTCCCGATATTCGGTATTGCCGCCACTTCTTCCTCAAAAGGTTTGTGAATCGCTGCATGCTCATATTGTTGATCTTTTCGCCGATTCGTTTTCACTTCACGTTTCACACACGGGGACCACGTATTATGTCTCACACTTTTTCAATTTCACATTACCTTTGTCTCACCTCGACATTTTCCGCAGCTTTCCTTCGGCAGTTCGAGCGCATTTTGATCTATTATCTCGTGACCCTCGCTACATCATGGCGTCCCAGGACCTGATCTCCCAATATAGCGCGGATGTGAATGGAATTCCTCCTTCCCAGCCGGATCGCTCGCGCACTCCACCTCGTCATCAACATGGATGGCACCAAGCAGTACCGGCGTTTCGTGGCCCGATGCACTATGCCATGACGACCCATCGACCCTTTTGGAACCCTTCCGGAATACCGCCTCCGCCACCTACCTCTCCATCGTTCCCAACACGCCCACCATGGACTTCACCTACGGCACCTTTCCCGCCCACGCCGCCTCCGAGCTCACAGACACCTCCCAACCACGCCAACTTTGCACCTCAACGTCACCCTTTTACATCGAGATCACCGAGACCTATGTCATCCCCAGGCGCAAGTTCCTCTGTCAACGAAGGATATACATGCAGACCAATTGAAATCCCGCCAGTGGAGAACTGGAAACCGGATGTCGACTTCCACGACTCCAACAAAATCAATGGTTTGGACTTCCCTTCCAGAATCCGACAGAGCAGATTTTCAAGCTACAAGGACATTGAAGGGATGGATCCTTTACAAGTCCCACTCTGGAAGTTCTTGTACCAGGGCTTACACAATACTTGGCTTCGTCGAGTTGCATACGGAAGAGAAACCTTCGTCCTTCCTTTTGACAACATAGGCACTACAGTATTTGTGGCCGAATTGGTATCCCAACTACGCACCCGCAATGTAGACTTGGACAAACTTGCTACATTTCGAGCTCGTTCAGCAGGCCAATGTCTCAACCAGAAGGAAGCCACCCAAAACATGGCCAAAGATGTTGCTCAACTTCTCCAATCTTGGCTCCCGACTCAACCTTCTGCTGACGTGGCCAGCCAACAACGCATTCTTGAACTGGAAGCAGAACTGGCCAAGGTCAAATCGGCCGCTACTACCTCACCGGCTACAGCACTTCCGGGCTCAACTCCGGCTACGACACCGATAGGACGTGCACTTCAAGGACAACCTGCCGCTTCTACGACCTTCGAACCCTCCACTCTGCTTATCTCTCCGGGCTCCGTGAACACTTGGCTCGTCGACAACCAACCCACATCATTGTCGGATACTCAATATACCAAGTGGTTGAAAGCCTTGAAGCTACCCCAGCCCAAACAGGACATCCTGGAGAAGAACTTGGAAAAGGTCAATGAATGGTGGCAAAACCAACCCGATGATGCTTCGAAAACTATCCAACGCGCAAGCGTGGCTATGGGGATTGACCCCTGCAAGCACAAGGGGGCACCCACGGATGAAGTCGTCCTCAAGGTCATGACGGTGGCGTTATTGATGCAATCCTGACTAGCAGCCTATTTGAAAGCACCTGGCTCAAAAGCAGCCAACATTATGCGAACTTTGGCCGTGGCTCATCCTGTATTCTTGTTCTTGCACTTTTGACTCCTTTCACGTTGTCCCCTTCTGTTGATGTCTTTTTTGTTTTTCGGATGCTCCAAACAGTATTGATGGGCCAATATGTGTTATTACATCCACGGGCCAATCCGAAACTCCAAGCCTTGCTCAAAGGCACTCCGATGCAGAGTATTTTCTTTTGCAGATCCTGGGATGACTTGTCTGTCGCCCTCCAATGTTTCAAGCATCCTCAGGCGGTGTATACTTCAGGAGGAACAAAGTTTATGCTTCTTGAAAGCTTTACAAAACATCCATTTCGGTCAACCGCGGATCACATTTTCAAGTCCGTTTTGTGTGGCAGGTGTGGGACGGTCAATTATCACCCTCTTTTAAATATATAAGATTTTAAAGCTTTTGGAGGGTGGGAATGCGACCGGGGTACGACAAAGCTCCATGCTAGGATTCTACGGGGAAAGGGTGTGCAGAAGAAGAAACCAACCATGTTCACTGTGGGAAGCTCAACAAGCGCAACTTTTGTCCTACCAGTGCGTCACGGCACATGTGTAGCAGTGCAGACAAAGAGGATGGAGACAGGCATGTTATGTGGAGGAATGACCAAGCTGAAGCAGGTGCAAAAATCAGCAAATGACTTGGCAATCCCCACTCAATAAGCTTTTTGTACCCTTCAGGAGGAACAAAGTTTATGCTTCTTGAAAAGCTTTACAAAACATCCATTTCGGTCAACCGCGGATCACATTTTCAAGTCCGTTTTGTGTGGCAGGGGTGGGACGGTCAATTATCACCCTCTTTTAAATATATAAGATTTTAAAGCTTTTGGAGGGTGGGAATGCGACCGGGGTACGACAAAGCTCCATGCTAGGATTCTACGGGGAAAGGGTGGGCAGAAGAAGAAACCAACCATGTTCACTGTGGGAAGCTCAACAAGCGCAACTTTTGTCCTACCAGTGCGTCACGGCACATGTGTAGCAGTGCAGACAAAGAGGATGGAGACAGGCATGTTATGTGGAGTAATGACCAAGCTGAAGCAGGTGTAAAAATCAGCAAATGACTTGGCAATCCCCACTCAATAAGCTTTTTGTACCCTTCAGGAGGAACAAAGTTTATGCTTCTTGAAAGCTTTACAAAACATCCATTTCGGTCAACCGCGGATCACATTTTCAAGTCCGTTTTGTGTGGCAGGTGTGGGACGGTCAATTATCACCCTCTTTTAAATATATAAGATTTTAAAGCTTTTGGAGGGCGGGAATGCGACCGGGGTACGACAAAGCTCCATGCTAGGATTCTACGGGGAAAGGGTGTGCAGAAGAAGAAACCAACCATGTTCACTGTGGGAAGCTCAACAAGCGCAACTTTTGTCCTACCAGTGTAGTCTAAAGTAGAAAGTAAAAAGTAGAAACTAGTAAGTAAGTAGTAAGTAGTAAGTAGTAAGCAGCAGGAGTAGTAGTAGGAGTAGTAGTAGGAGTAGTAGTAGGAGTAGTAGTAGTAGTAGCAGTAAGTAGTAGTAAGTAGTAGTAGTAGTAGTAGTAGTAGTAGTAGTAGTAGTAGTAGTAGTAGTAGTAGTTTTAGTAGTAGCAGTAGGAGGAGGAGGAGTAGTAATAGTAGTAGTAGTAGTATAGGAAGTAGTCGTAAGTCGTCGTCTTAGTGTTACAGTCGTAGTCGTAGTCGTAGTCGATTCGTCTTCCTTCCGTCTGAGTAGGGTCGGAGTCGTAGTAGGATTATTCGTAGTAGGTAGTAGTAGTCACAGGGAAGTTGGGAAGCAATTTCCGAGTTACGAATGACTTTTTACTTGGTGCAATTGACTATGATGAAGGGTGGTAGATCCTGTAACAATACATAATGTACCAATACATCACAAACCAATAAGAAGCAATGAAATTGACCTTGAGGAAGGGTGGTAGATCATATAACAATACATAATATAACAATACATAATGTACCAATACATAACAAAAGAATAAGAAGCTATGAAATTGACCTTGAGGAAGTGATGATGAAGGGGAGCGGTGACGAAGGGAAGTGGTGAGGAAGGCAAGTGGTGACGAAGGGAAGTGGTGACGAAGGGAAGTGATGATGAAGGGGAGTGGTGACGAAGGGAAGTGGTGAGGAAGGGAAGTGGTGAAGAAGGGAAGTGGTGACGAATGGAAGCGGTGAAGAAGGGAAGTGATGATGAAGGGGAGTGGTGACGAAGGGAAGTGGTGAGGAAGGGAACTGGTGACGAAGGGAAGCGGTGAAGAAGGGAAGTGATGATGAAGGGAAGTGGTGAAGAAGGGAAGTGGTGACGAATGGAAGCGGTGAAGAAGGGAAGTGATGATGAAGGGGAGTGGTGACGAAGGGAAGTGGTGAGGAAGGGAACTGGCAACCATGAAGGGGAGTGGTGCATGATGTTGCAAGGGCTCTGTTTTGGGGAGGAAGCCGGAGCACGAAACCTTGTGTTTTTCCGTGTAAAGTGGCTGCAGGCGACGATGAAAGGTACCTCGTCTGTGCGGCGGGTGCGGCTGCGGTCGGTTTATCGTTTTTTTTTTGGCCGCAGTGTAACGGTGGCTTCAAGCTGCTTTGGGTGTGCTTGTGTGTGTGCGTAGTTATAGGGTGTTTTGGAATCTGTGCTTGCAGATCGCATTGGAATGGCTGCATGATGTTGCAAGGGCTCTGTTGTGGGGAGGAAGCCGGAGCACGAAACCTTGTGTTTTTCCGTGTAAAGTGGCTGCAGGCGACGATGAAAGGTCCCTCGTCTGTGCGGCGGGTGCGGCTGCGGTCGGTTGGTCGTTTTTTTTTTGCCGCAGTGTAACGGTGGCTTCAAGCTGCTTTGGGTGTGCTTGTGTGTGCGTAGTTATAGGGTGTTTTGGAATCTGTGCTTGCAGATCGCATTGGAATGGCTGCATGACTGTTGTCATTTGGTGTTCTGGTGTTGTTCTGTGCGTAGATAGGTGCAAGTTTGCGAGTTGCTGCTGCGAACCGCATTGTAATGGCTGCATGATGTTGCATGGGCTTTGTTTTGGGGAGGAAGCCGGAGCGCGAAACCTTGTGTTTTTCCGTGTAAAGTGGCTGCGGCCGGCGATGAAAGGTACCTCGTCTGTGCGACGGGTGCGGCTGGGGTCGGTTTATCGTTTTTTTTTGCCGCAGTGTAACGGTGGCTTCAAGCTGCTTTGGGTGTGCTTGTTTGTGTGCGTAGTTATAGGGTGTTTTGGAATCTGTGCTTGCAGATCGCATTGGAACGGCTGCATGATGTTGCAATCGTCTTTTTCTCGCTTTGTTGTCGAGATCCGGTTTTGAGCTGCAATTTCCGACGCCATTGCACGTAGTTCTATTGTGTTTTGCAACTCAGTCTCTGCAGATCGCATTGGAGTGGCTGCGTCAAGGTTGCTTGGTGCAGCGGCTGCGTAATACTATTGTCTTTTGCAGCTGAAGATTGTAAATCGTATGGAGTGGCTGCATCCAGGCTGCGAAAGTGAATTGTCAGCAGATTTTCCCAATTTTGGCGCTAATAATTTTCCTTTTTAAATTTCTTTTAAAAAGTGCACCAAAATCGTCTTTTTTTCGCTTTGGCGTCGAGATCCGGTTTTGGAGCTGCAATTTCCGATGCCATTGCACGTAGTTCTATTGTGTTTTGCTACTTAGTCTCTGCAGATCGCATTGTAGTGGCTGTGTCAAGGTTGCTTGGTGCAGCGGCTGCATGCGTAATACTATTGTCTTTTGCAGCTGAAGATCGTAAATCGTATTGGAATGGCTGCATCAAGGCTGCGAAAATGATTTGTCAGCTGATTTTCCCAATTTTGGCGTTGATAATTTTCCTTTTAAAATTCCTTTTAAAAAGTGCTTCAAAATCGTCTTTTTGTCGCTTTGGCGTCGAGATCCAGTTTTGGAGCTGCAAATTGTAGTATACTGGGAAGGACTTTGTGCAAGCTTTGTAGTACAAAGTAGTACTGGGGAGTACTTTGTGCAAGTTTTGTGGTACAAAGTAGTACTGGGAAGTAATTTTTGCAAGCTTTGTAGTGCAAAGTAGTATTGGGTGCAAGCTGTGTAGTACCAAGTAGTATATACTGAGAAGTAGTACTGGGAAGTAGTTTGTCAGCTAGTTCGTGGATGTAGGTTGCTATTTCGAGTTTTGTGTGCGATATTGATGTAGGTAAATGTTGTGACATTGATGTTCAGGAACAAGCTATAGAACTCTTGATTAGAAACCACGGTGGCGATGTGTTGTGGCCGCAGCTGTTTGCATTTTCCAGGAGGCAAACATGTGTAGCAAGAAAGAATTGGGAACGCGCATTTGTCAGAGGTGTCATGTCTTCAGGTCTCATGGTTAGACACGAAGATTTTTTCATGTTTTGGAGCGGTTAGTGGATGAGAAAGGTATGCATGATGAGACAGCCATGCTCATAATTTCGGACGTCGCAGTGCGCAAGGAGACGTGGCAGCGCGACCCGTTTCCTAAGACGCGGTGGAGCCATGGCGCAATCGGGGACCTTTGCTGATCTGTTGTCATACATCGAGAAGGAAGCGGCGACTTTGAAGGTGCTGGAATGTAAGACGTTGAAAGCTTGTCTAAGCACCGGAAAATGTTGGAAGTATTAGAAGATGTATCTTGCTCTTGAGAAAACCTTTTCGGCCGAACAGACTCAGGTGATACAAGAATGGGAAAAAGAAAACTGCGTGTCAGATGTGCGAGCAGCCTTTCGGAAGTTTTGTGCTGCTGCAGAAGCGCACTTAGAGGAGATGAAGGCTTTGGGAAAAGGCACATTGCGTGAATCTCCTTGACAGGTAACAACTACACCATGTTTACACTTGCCGTTGCGATTTGATGCAATGCATCAACGCTTGGCATTAATGACTTCAATATTGTAAATATTTTCTGGTCTACGCCTTTTGGCATGTAGAAGAACCAACATGAGTTACGCTCAACCTTGCTGACGTGCAGAAGCGCCGAGAAGAGCTCAGATGAGATGAAGTGTGGAGTGTGAAGAGTGCAGTGTGAAGTGTGGGGCGTGAAGAGTGCAGCGTGAAGTGTGAAGTGTGGAGTGTGAAGAAAGCAATGAGAAGTGAGAAGTGTGAAGTGTGGACTGTGAAGTGTGAAGTGTGGAGTGTGAAGTGTGGATTGGGGAGAGTGCAGTGTGAAGTGAGAAGTGTGAAGTGTTGATTGCGAAGGGTGCAGTGTGAAGTGTGAAGACTGTCAAGTGTGAAGTGTGACGTGGAGCTTCAAATGTGACATGTGCAACACGACACCAGTTTCGCAGAGTGCACGCACGCACGGGCTTGGCTGGCGCACGGCGCATGCAAGTTCTATAGATGAGAAAGGTCTCATATATATCTTTAAGGCAACTTCCGCCCCGCCTCGTGCGGGTACTACTGGTAAGTAGTAAGTAGTAAGTAGTAAGTAGTAAGTAGTAGTAGTTAGTAGTAGTTAGTAGTAGTTGTTAGTAGTAGTTGTTAGTAGTAGTTGTTAGTAGTAGTTGTTAGTAGTAGTTAGTAGTAGTTAGTAGTAGTTAGTCAGTAGTAGTCAGTAGTAGTTAGTCAGTAGTAGTCAGTAGTAGTCAGTAGTAGTCAGTAGTAGTCAGTAGTAGTCAGTAGTAGTCAGTAGTAGTCAGTAGTAGTCAGTAGTAGTAGTAGTAGTAATAGTAGTAGTAGTAGTAGTCTACTCGTCGTTGGCATAGCTGGCCAGATAGGCATATTGTCCATTTTTTCACTCGGTAAGTAAACACACGAGAAACCAAAATTTTTACACGAGAAGCCAATATTTTTTCTACAAAAAAGGGGAAAAATGTGGATGCTTAAACGGCGGCCAGGTGGGGCCCCATTCACCCTTCAGCAGTCCTCATGGATATGGGATCCCAAAGTTGTCATCCCAAAAAAGACTCGCCTAACGGAAAATTATGATTACCATTGCTGGTTGGTGGTGCAATAACCATCCTGAAAAATGATGGAGTTCGTCAATGGGAAGGATGACATCCCATATATATCATGGAAAATAAAGCATGTTCCAAACCACCACACAATTTCCCACACAATTTCCGAAGTCGGCCTGCTCAGGGTTCGGAGCGAGGCCTTTTAGCCCGTCCGCTAAGCACAGTCAGTGCCGTGAAACAGCGCTTCATCCAACAGCGCAAATTTGGCCTGCCGCCGGGCCAGAGGTAAGGCCTCCAAGGCTCTCGTTCCTCTGCAGCAAGGCCCTTTGCAGGCAGTTGCTATCCAATGCTCTGCTCCACTCCAGCTAAAATAGCACCACCGAATGGAGGCTGCGTTGACGAAACTTTGTATGGAATCCCCTTCCACTTTGCAAGCGTTCATTCCAACAGTTTGGCCAGTAAGCTTCCAAAACATTTTCAAGCAACGCCTGAACCATTTGAGGCGCACCAAAAACGGATGCCGCTCCGGGTCCAAATAGGGCCTGGTCTGCGCGTCCAACCACTGAGCTCCATGCTTCACCGGTCCTGGGCAACCAAATGTAAGTTGGTAATCAACGTACAAATGCGCGAAGCTGATCCAGCGGGTCTCACCAGCATCATCACTGGTTGTCCGAGCCTGCCACCATCTGCAAATCCGACGCGCCAAGCCGGCTCCGTATTCAGTTGCAAACTTCAAAGGGATGTCGCCTCTCCACGCAGCAGTGTTGAACTCCACAGGGAAAATGCGCAACTGTCGAGGTTGCGCAATAGGCACCTCATCCAGCGTCACCTGTGCCTCTGTTTGTACACTGCGGCGGGCAACTGCAATGTGCAGGGCGCATACCTGTTCGTGCAAAACTCTGGCCGCCATCGTCTGGTCCACGTGGAGCTTCCATTGATCCCAAAACTGCGGCGACCTGTCAAGGTTGGCGTGCTTGGCCACTCCATCCACAACGTTGTTATGCCAGAATTGCCAAACCTCAGTGCGGCTCTTCGCCTGGTGCAACTTCCGATGGGCTGGGATCTTCACAACCTCGCATCCATCTGTACCCAACATAGCAACTGACGCCAGCACCCATGTCCAAAGGTCAGCGCTGGCAGAGTTAGGTTTGAGCGCAGTTCTTCCCGAGGTGAGCCGGTGGTATTTGTTTACTACCCCCAAACAATCACAGTACACTTTTACCCTGAAAGCCCCTAGCGCTGCATGGTGGAGGATGACGGCCAACGCAAACAACTCACCACGGTAGGAGGTTTGGCAAAGTCCAGGGGCATGGCCCGCACCCAGAACGCCACCACAACTGAAATTCCACTCAGGGGAACACGGATCAGCAAGGATGGCAGCCCACGACGCAACACGGAAGGCAGGGTCCGCTTGCCACAGACAAGAACCGTCAGTGAAAACGTGATTGAGGACACCAGGTTTGAACGCACACGCCAGGGACGGGACCGCACAGGGCACAGAGTCCAACAAACGGAGCCACGCAAGGTGAGTGGGCGGGTAAATAGCCCAGCTGCGCAAGACCATGGCTTCCGGGAGCAAATGCAAAAGAGGGAGCACATCAGGAGCCAAGCTGGTGCGTAAGTCCAAGGTGTTGGGGCATTCGAAGTATCGGTGGCGCAGGGAGTCCAGCTGACCACACCACTTGCAGGAGCCTGTACCTTCATTCCAGTGCACGTGGGCATCTTGGGTGAAAAGGCCCCCGGCCAGGCTAAGGCGGAGCATTGATTGATCATCAACTGCCAGGCGATTGATGGCTTGACGTGTGGTGGTGGTGTCAACCATGTCAAGACCATGAAAATCTTTGCGGTGAGAGACTGCCGCACAGACATACTGGTGCCATTGCCATTGCAGCCTGTGGCATAGTTCAGCAAAGTTGACATGAGCTGGATGGAAAAGGCCAATTCGATCTTCCCAGTGCCCTGTGGGTTTGATGGCAATGCCAACTTTCTGGATGCGTCCAAGCAAAACAGCCGCCGGAGAAGATGGTGGACTGTTGGTGATGCCGGCTGCAAGTGGAAAAAGATCAGAAGCCCAAAAGTCCAGGGGGCAGTTAAGACGGGTCTCTCCTACCGTGCGGATCAGGGCAACAAACTCAGGATCCACATAGGCTTCAACAAGGCCAAGCAACAACATGGGATTGACACCAGGTTTGTCCATACTGAGAGCCTTATTTGCATGGCGTCTTTGGCATAACCAGGTGTTGTCACTGATCGGGGCACTCTCAACAGCAAAAAGGCCTCGTGGCCATGCCACAGTTCGCAGCGCCCGCAACTTGGACCGGTAGCTGGCACGGCTTTGGCGAAGCTGAGTCCAGAAAGGTGTCAGAGCATCAAGGCGACTGGTAACCGTGCTGTTGGTGTGCTGGCGTGAGAATGCCACGTGAGCGCCCAGGTCTTTGGCCGCATGTTTGACCGGGATTCCAAGCGACCTCAGGTTGGCTCTGACCTCGGCTGAGGTGGACCAGGCGTACGTTTTCTGGCGGTCAACTGTCAGGTCGGCCAGGCTGGCAAATTCAAGAAGTGCATCCAACTGCTGTGTAGCGGCTTGGGCATTCCAGGTGATGAAATCCCAATTGTCCACAAAGCTTAGCACCCTCAGCAATGGGTATTGCGCTGCTATGTAGCGGTGCATGATGTCATCCATGATCAACATGCCATAGCAGCTGAGGGCACAGCCTTCTGCAAGTCCGGTGCTGGTGGTGAAGCCAGTGCTGTATGAGTCACGCACCTTGAACCTACGTGTCATGGCGGCCAAGGCCCCACACCAGGCTGTCATGGTAGACAACGGTGTGCCGACTTGCAGGGCTGCGGCGATGATGGGATACCGCGGGAGGCAATTGAAACATTTCTCTATGTCAGCTGTCAAGCCGCTCAAGCACTGATTCTGGTCATAGGCCTGCTGACTGCTTGAGACCAAAACACGCCACAGCTGGCTGGTCTGATGACCCTTTCTGTTTCCATATATATCTGGATGGCACCACTGGTTGGCCTGATCCAGCATGCATCTGGCATGAAGGGAACTGAAAGCTCTGTAAACCATCGAGAAGATGGTTATGGGCCTGTAGTCTTGGGTGCTGGCTGCACCTTCTCTTTTTGCCAGTGACGCCACACTGCCGGTGACTGTCTGCAAAGGCCAACTTCCATCACTACAAGCTCGGTGGTATAGCTGGCACAAACTGGTCAGGCTGTTGCGGTCCAGGTGGAGGATATCTGCTCTGCTGACGCCATCTAAGCCGGTAGCAGCCTGGGACTTCTTGGAGGCAACTTCGGCACGCAGCAAGTCTGGTGTGATGTTTACTGGCACAAGGTCATGTCTGGGAAGGTGGTGTCGGGCAAACCTAACCAGCTGATCCCAGTGGCTGTGGGGGATGTCATCGTGTTTGCACCACCTAAGCTTCCACTGGGTATGGAATGCGGCAAAAACTTCATCAAGTGCACCAACTGGCTGGGTCTGAGTGACTTGATGACCCACTTGCGCATCGGCAATGTCAGACAGGTACAATGTGTCGGCGGTGGCATGAATGATGGTGGTTGGCATATTCCCTACCACCACCGGATCTTGGGCATCAAACAAGACTGGCTGGTCAAGGAGTACCGCACTGTCCTCCGGTCTGATTTCAGCAACCTTGGCCTTTTTGGTGACCAAGAGGCTGGTCACAGGTTCTGGGGTAGGCCTTTTGGTGTCCTTGTAGATCAAGTTTTGATTGCGTTTGTGGGCACAAACCTTGGCTGCTTTCTTGGCGGCGTTCAACGTACGTTCAAAGGCTCGCAGCTCACCTTGAAAGGCTTCACACAATTGGCACGCATGGTTTGCATCAGGTGGAAGGGTCGGCACGGACGCAGGGTCTTGAAGTCCAATGCATTGCCGGGAAATCCACCATGCCTGAAAAGAGGGACCAAATCCAGTTGCCTTCAGGACACTGGCCCAAAGCATAGTGCCATGAAGTTGTTGGTTGGCAACAGCAGTGCCATAGTGATGCATGGCCCAGCGATGGTAATTGTGCAGTCTCCGCAGTTGACGTAGCCATCGGCTGTGCTGAACGTTGTAACCATGGAACGCAGGTTGGAAGTCACTGGAGCGGCCTTTGCGAGGCGGTGCTGCCCAGCCTCTGCGCACTAAGGGCTCAGTTCTTTGGCCTCGGCCCTGCATTTGGTATTGCCATTGTTCACCCAAGTGGTCTTTGGCCAATGCCTCTTTGGCTTGCCAGAGCTGCTTGTACACTTCCGTGGGGGAGCCTTCAGCAAAATCCACTGGCTGGTCAAGTGGCGGGACAACGTTCCACGGCACCGGCTTGGGCTTCGGCCACAGGTATCGTTTGGAAAGCGCACCATCCAAGGCAAAGAATGCTCGCAACACGGAGTGATCTGCAAAACGATCATGGTCAACGAAGGCACACCGAAAGAACGGCACCAACTCTGGCGAAATCCACAGCATGTCCTTGCGAGTACATCCCTTGCACGTCGGTTGAGGTTGGGTTCCAGTACGCAGGCATTCAAGGTCTTGGGCTTCACGCCAGCCTAGCTGGACCAGGCGCTGGAGAGCTGGGAGTTGGTCCATTTCATGGTTGAGGTCACCGCACAGATACCTTGGTCCAGAGGCAACCTGAGTCATATGGCTGATCAAAAATTCCAACATCTCGGAGGAACGGGCCAAAGCATTGTGGTGGACTTTGCCTTGTGGGTAGCCATACATGACTGCGCCTGTGATCCAGGTTTGATTGATGAACGTGCCAGTGATTTGAACTCGGCCGGTTTCAAAAAGGTCTTGGGGCCAGCAAGCGCAAAGTGCGCGGGCAGGAACTCGAGCTATGGTCGCAACTCCAGAGTATTGGCCAGCATCATTGGTGTTGATCCGAGCAGGCAAGGGGGAACCTGTGATCACATGACTATATTGGCTGTGCGACTTCAAGCTGTGTTGCAAAACGGAACGGGCAGTGGTTGTGAGGTGGGTTTCACAAACCGCTATGACATCTGTGTCGACTCCGGCAAGGAGTACGCTTTTTCCCTGTAACCCGGATGGGTTACAAACCCCGAGGGACCATGTGTCGCCAGCGGCTGCAGGACCTGGTGTCTTGGCTTCACCGATGCGGCACTCAGCACCCAAAAACATACTAAGGACAAGGAAAATCCATATGAAAAACCCTGGTGCTCGAAAGCGATGGTTCACCACAGGTTGGGTTGTGGCACTGTGGCTACCGGACCTTCATTCGAACCTGCCTTTCTTTGCAAGTATGGTCTCAAGCTTGTTCATTTGGTCCTCGAACATGTTGGACATGTGGGTACGTTGCACCTCCATTTGGGACATCATCTGGGCTTGCAAGGTCTGAACCTGTGCAGAGTGCTGGCGATGGTTTTCGGCCACTGTCCCCTCCAACGCCTGGTGGCGTGACGCAAGGTGCTGCATCTGCTTCTCCAACGTCTGCAGGCGATCTTCAGTGTCGTCTGTTTCCATGCGATCCATGGGAAGCTTCTCCATGATGCTGCGTTCCAGGCGCTCCTCCAGCTCCTGGAGCTGTGGGGTCATGGTAGGCGCAGGTGGGGCAGGCATTTTTGTCAAGGCCTGTTGCCATGGATCGTGGACTGTCCACGGGTCCTGGGCACTGGTGGATGAGCACAGTTCGATGGTGCTCTGCGGACCAATCACCGTGCCATGCTCTGCCATGCCTTCCCGGACGGAGTCGCAACGTGAGATCATCACCTGGCCATGTTGCATGTTGTACACCAGCTGTGGAGGATCTGTCACCGATTGAACAAGCCACATCACGCCACCGGAAATTGGTCGGGCAGGTTGGAGAGGTCTCGCCTGCCAAGCCCACTCAGCAAAGACACGGCCGATGGACTTACGGTCGCTGCCATATGGGAATGGGCCGCATTGCCAAGTAAGCCTCGTACCTGGAGACAAAAACTGTCCTTCCGGCTTCAGCTTCTGGAACACTTGCTGAAAGTTCTTGGCAGTGACTCGAAGTCCATATCGCCGGCCGGATCTCGCAAGGCCAAGGCTCATCGGCTCGCATTTGGACTGGTGCTGGGCGGTGGCAAAGTCGGCCTGTGGGAGCCATACGACCTGGTACTCATCTGTCGGGGCGGAAGCATCTGGCAACCTGGGCTCAAGATACACTCCATGTAGTCCGGACAGCTGCAAAAGTGCCAGTTCCTGGGACTTAAGGTATCTGACCTGGACGCTGAAATGGCTTGCCTGCGCATGTTTGGTTGGTCGACCTGAGTCCGTGAAAAACTGCCGGCGAAACACATCAAGCAAGGCATCTTGGGCTGAGTCAGAACCTGTCGGGTGCCATTTGCCGCATTGACAGCTGTCATCTCTGCACGTCTGCAATGGCGGAAGGGTCTGCAAAACCTGCTTGAACGGATGATCTGCCAAACTGGACCAGTCTTGGGGCCACTGGTCGGCAAACACTGTGATGCGGGCACATGCGACAGGGACATCTTGGACTGTGGGACCACCATGCGTGAAGACAGGGACAATTGGCTGTACACCAAGTTGGACCAAATGACCTGACAGCAACACTGGTTGGTTATTGACTGCACAGCAAGCTGCAAACCGGATTGTGGACCATTGCAAAGTGGTGTGCAGCTCATCGGGTCCATTAATCACCAAAATGGCGAGGCATTTGTTGGTCAGTGTCTGGCCTGATTGCAAAAATGGCTTGGCTTCAGGAAAGGACATCAAGGCAACGCCAACTGCAAGTGGTCCTACCTGGGATGCGGCAACTTGTGGGGCAGGAGCTCCAGCTTCCATTTGAAAAGATGCATCAGCCAAAGTCAATTTGGCTGGGTCAATGTCCATTGGCTTGGACGGCATGACCTTTGGGCCAGAGGCTTTGGGGGTGGCCTTCTTCGTCTTGCGTTCCTGCATGACTGCGTTCAATTCGTCTGGTATGACAAGTTGCAGTACTGGCTTCTGCTGGTTTGCCAATGATTTCAGAGTCCTCCAGGGTGCAACTCCTTGCAACGCATTCCTCACTGCATCTTGGCCGAGGCTTTGCAACACCAATTTGGCTCTGGTCGGGGCTGCTTGGCTTGGAACTCCATGTTGTTGCAAAAGCGCGCTAAGCACGGCTGTGGAATCTGTCACTCCTGCACCCCAGCACCACGGTCTCGGCACTTGGTTGAAGCCTTCCAATGACTGTCGAAAAGCCTCACGGAGTTCATCTGCTGCATTTTGCAACTGAGCGGCTGTTTCTGGCAGGTTGGAACCGGTCAAGCGATGCTGCAGAAAGGCAATGGCGGCTGCACCACAGTTTTGATCTCCGAACTGACGGCGAGTGCAGGACACATGAAAATGTGGCAACCCCAAAACTGAGCTCAAAAGTCCATGGAGGCAATTCAGGCCATTGATGTCCACATCGTCATGTTCCCATATGATGACTTCCAAAACCGTCGGCCTCAAAATCCACATGCAGGGAGTCCAATGGCCATCAAGCAGAACAACGGATGCAATGCGACTGAATCTTGGCTGCATGGAGGCCCAATACTGTACTGCAGCAGGTGTGCCTGCGGTGAGCCATGTGTGTGCAATCAAAGGATCCAGGATGGCAGTTTCTTTGGGTTTCTGGATGGCAATGGCACTCAAATGCCACCAAACTTCATCATCAGCCCATGCATGTGCCTGATTGTCTAACAGGGAGATTCTCGTGCCAACAGGGACCGTGGGACGACGCATGGAGCTGCAGAGTTCAACATCCGGTACCAACGGAGGTAGCATCGCCAACAGTTGAGGGGCACGCAAATCCAACAATCCATTGACAGTGGAGTCAAAAGGGCACGCAGAAGACGGAACCAAAAGGCCGGAGTCTGAGCCGCGGGAGTCGATGGTCTCAGGACGGTTCTCAAACATATCTTGTTCCGAGGACAAGTCCATCTGCGTGACAGCATTCAGATCTGGAGCATCCTGCGGCATCTCATCACCTCCAAACGACGGGTCATTGGGGTACAAGTCCTCATACTTGCCAATGGTGAGACGGGGAAACAGGGACAGCTTGGCTTCATGAGTAGTGAGGTTATTCTCATCATCTTTGACCCAAATTTCATCCAGGGGGATTGCATGAAGGCGTCCATGTGCCAAGATCAAGTCCTTGACAACCGCAGTTGGGGGGAACACCAAAGTCCATGCACTGAGTCCTGGCTCCTGGATGGTGATGGCACATCTGTCAGGGGCAATGGGCTGGCGTGGGACATTCGGGAAGAGCTCACGTCCTTGGGTCATGACTTCATGTTTCAAAGCCTGGAGCAGTTCATTGGGATCTGCAGGGGTGGCATCAGTGAACAACATGTGCATGTGACGTGCCAGTGATGCTGCCAGCCAAATTGAGTGCATTGGGCATGCCATCTGTCCTATCGCACACAGATTGAGCCGTTGGTTGCTTCCCCAAGGGAGGTTCAAAGGGACCCCATTCAGCAAAGAAACTTCCAGCACGTGCAAATGTCTCCAAGCACCTGCCTGTCCGTCAATGGCTGGAAGCTGCAAAAGTTGTGCATAGATGCCTTTGGTGGTCAGAAGTTCATCACTGAAACCAGTCGGCCTGCATTCACACTCACATGGCTGTGTCTGGTTGCCCCATGAGTGAAGTGCTGTCGGAAGCTTGATGTCGGGCCTGACCTGATGTTGCCTGAGTGATTGCCCACCCAATTGGAAACGTTCAAGTTCCGGTCCTTGCAACAGAAGTTGAGTTTCGTCGCTCGAAGGCCATCGATGCACATACGGCATAAGGTCTCTGGCCACTAGCGAGGAGCCTGTGGGAAAGGCTGGGATCTTCACAGGTCCGATGCAAGGGTGTGTGGCAATGACCCACCAGCGATATCGGCAAGCTGACCAAACATTTTCAAGGCGCAGCGAACATTCAACAACATGGTATCCAAGCTGATCCACCAAGGCCTGCAAATGGCTACGGACGTACATGTTGTCTCTGGCTGGCACTACACATTCGATGATCAACGCGGGAGACTGAAGCAGGTACATCATACGAAGAGTGCCAGGAAGTGATGAAGATCTGCTGTCCTGTTGTCCTCGCTGTGAGCCACCTCTTGAGAACGGTTGACATGCTATGCCGGACATGATGGTGCAAGGGTCAGGGCAATGTGCAAAAACCAGGCTGGCAGTTGTGTCATGGGTGACGTCTGCACATACGATTGGAACCCCAGGGTGCAGTTGGCTGTGAAGTTCAGCGAGCTTTGGCTGTCGTTCAACGGAGCACCTGTGTCGAAAACCGGCACGGGAAAATCCAATGGACGAAATCCCAACACCTGAGCACAACTCAACAAGGTTGAAGACATGGTCAGCAGACAGAGATCGGTGAGCCAAAACCAAACTGGTGTCGTCCAGAACCAAGTCAACCACCGGGCCAGCAGACAAGAAGGACGCAGACAAAACGGTGACTTTGGATGCGCTAGTGACCTCAGGGGGGATAAGTCCAACCAATCTTACCACCTGCTCCCCGGGTACCACCTTTCCCACACCAGAGTTCTGCGCCCAAATGAGATTGTCAATGACCACAGACACCGGAGCCCCATTGCATAGACATGACCATTGTGGTCTGAACAGCGTATCTAAACAGGTTTGTTCGGATGAACCAGACATTGGGTTACAACCTCCCAAACATCAGCTAGCGAAGCCGCCCGTCTGTCACGGTTTTGGGCCAGGGCTAGTTCCAAACCACCAACCAGATTACCATTGATTACCCGTAACACCACCACTTTTTGCTGGCCGTCGTCTCATTTCTACTAGTGAAATCCCAATTTCACTTCATCCAATCCCGCTGCTGGATATGAGCGAAGTCATGGGAGAGCCAACAGACCTACAAAGTCCACAAGCGGCTTGTCCTTTTTCAGAACTCGAAAGTGCATCCGTTTACTGGTTGGTGGTTTCAACCCTACCCCTCTGAAAAATCATGGAGTTCGTCAAATGGGGTTATGACATTCCCAATATATGGAAAGTCAATCCAAATTTCATGGTTCCAGTCACCACCAACCAGTGATTACTAACCATCATTAACCATTATTAACCATCATTATCCCATACTAAACCAATGTTCCAGTCACCACCAACCAGATTTGGGGCAATAGCTGGATTTTTTTCCGTCACATCCCAATGTTAGCTGGAAACTTCCCCTGTCGTTTTTGAGCAACATCTCTGCTGGTCAAAGCTGTCTGCTGGTCAAAGCACCATTCTTGTTAGTCTCAAGACCCTCTCCACATTGATATGGATCAAGATGGTGTTGGTTGTATTCTCATGTCTCCGGCTTAAATTCCATTTTAATCATTTTATTTCAGACAAGTCCCTACTTTTTTTGCTACTTGCCAAATGATCCTGCTGAAAATCAGCGTTTCGAATCCACCGTCTTCAAACAAATCAGCAGAATCTGCTGATGAGGTTCCATTTTCTTCCCAAGTTCCGCTCCAAATCCCCACACCTTCGGTCAGAGTAGGTTTCACCCACCATGCGCTGGCGAGCGCGCCGCCGCCCAGGGCCGGCAGCGCGCGTCGCAGCTCGGGACAGCGGAACCTGGCCAAGCTGGGGATTTCCAAGGGGTGATGTTAGCTGAATAAAAATGTTAGGTCCTGTCAGGTATGTCATAGGGGGAGATTTTGTTAACATCCAAAATGTGAGGTTTTTAGCTTTAAGATGGGGATTACATTTTAATACATTTTACATCACCAACAATGGTTACATTATGGGGATTATGAATGTTGGTAACAAATGGGGATATAGTTACATTATATACGTTAGCAACATTATAGAAGATCTAGATGTTACCAACATCTCCAACATTTATCAAGGTCCCAGATAGCCTGTTGAAGGTGTCTTACCAGCTGAAGATGTGCTCGTCTCCTGTCGATCCTGAGCCCCCCCCAACCACCTCAAGCGCTTGAAGGCCCACATGTTTGCACCTAGGAGGCCACAAAAATGGGCTCTTTGATGTACATGTTACCACCCGTTTCATGGAGATTTCACCAACGAGGCTTTAACCAACAGAATTTATGGTGGCACCAGGGGATTTGAGCAGAATATGAGAGGATCAGCCAATTGAACGGCTCAGCCAGTTGCGATGGTTTCTGAAACCAGCCACTGATAAAAATGGCGTCCAGCATTGAGTGAGAAATGGGCAAACTTGGAAACAAGCTGTGATTTGGTTTTGAGCCCAGCATCTCCAAGTGTTTATGTTGTGATGCATTTCCATCTTGCCATATCTTAATTACCTATCCATCGGAAAGGCCATGAAGTGTGACCGCCTGTTTGGCAGCATCTTTGAATCAACGACCATGAAACGATGCGGATTTGCGACATGAAACAAGTTCCTCTAATCCACGGAATGTGACGGATTCATGTTCATTCCCAAAAAATTACGAGTTTCTCTGAAAATTGAATTTATTTGGGTACATGAAATAACCCCCATCAAAGAGTTCTATCTACCATAAACCATGTTTTTTTCAGCCCCATCCTGTAGTTGATCATCGATGATCATGGAATTCCCTACAGGATGGGGCCCCTAAACGTGATGTGAATGTTGGTTTATAAACCGTAGGAATAGTATAGATATATCTACCACAAAGCATAGTGTTTCACTGGAGTTATAAACGCACCAACTCTTAGCTAACTAATCAACTGTGGGGCACCATCCTGTACCAAAAATTGCCATTTCAGACAGACCCCAAGAGTGTTT